>CAUYRH010075751.1:0-23549 GCA_963574655.1 Perodicticus potto | reverse complement strand
TTGTATCAGTTTGCAGTCCCACCAGCAGTGTAAAAGTGTTCCCTTCTCTCCACATCCACGCCAGCATCTGCAGTTTTGAGATTTTGTGATGTGGGCCATTCTCACTGGAGTTAGATGGTATCTCAGGGTGGTTTTGATTTGTATATCTCTAATAATTAGGGATGATGAGCATTTTTTCATATGTTTGTTAGCCATTCATCTGTCTTCTTTAGAGAAGGTTCTATTCATGTCTCTTGCCCATTGATGTATGGGATTGTTGGCTGGCATGATCCCTTTTTTATTCCTAATCTTTCACATTATGTTTTTTTAAATAATAGTGTTAAAACAGTTGTATATGAGTCTCTACCTTGGCTAGATTACTTTTTTGTTTCCAACAACTAGTATGTTTTATCTTACTGAATATTTAGAATTTTGCTTATAGTAGTCTCACATATTTTTTTCTTACTCTAATATTCTTGTAGGATTGTCCAGCAACACAACTTTGGCATCTTTGAGAAATCTGAGAAATGAAATGTTTTATGGTTGGCTGGGCGTGGTGGCTCATGCCTGTATTCCTAGCACTTTAGGAGCCAAGGTAGGTGGATCACCTGAGCTCACGAGCTCAAGACCAGCTTGAGCCAGAATGTGACTTCATTTCTAAAAAATGATGGGCATTGTAGCAGGTGCCTATAGTCCTAGCTTCTTGGGAGGCTGTGGCAAGGGAATCTCTTGAGCCTAAGAGTATGAGGTTCCTGTGAGCTGTGACTGGCACTCTACTAAGGGTGACAAAGTGAGACTCTGTCTCAAAAAAAAAATGTTTTATGATTACAGAAAAAAAATCTTAATTTAGTGGTCTGTATCTCAATCAAGACATTCCTAAAAAAAGGTAAAACTAATATTTGCAGAAATATTAAAGGCTTTATTTACTCAGAACAAATACCTATCTAGCACTTGCAACATGTCAGATATTATTTTAATCTTTACAACAATGTCATGAGTTAAGAGCTGTTATTATCCCATTTTACAGAAGATATTAAGGCCCAGAGAGATTAAGTAACTTGCCAACATCACGTGGTTGGGAAGTGAAGAAGCCAGGATTTGAACCCAGGCAGTCAGCCTAATCTCTACATTTTGCTGCTTTGATAGATGAAATCCTGGTCATTTACAACAGACAAATGCATTAAAATACTCCTTATTTGTGGAAAAAAAACTAGACCATTAAATGGCAAACTCCTTTCTGCATTTAGATTTTTTCCAATCATTTTATTATACAAAAATATTTGGAAGGTTGTATCTCACATCTATTGCTTACAGAGAGGTATATTGTTACAGGTTGAGCATCCCTAATTTAAAAAATCCAAAATTCTCCAAAATCTGAAATCTTTTGAGCCTTGTCATGCTACCACCAATGGAAAATTTCGCACCTGATTCCATATGATGGGGGCACAAAATTATTCAAACTATTCTATGAAATTACCTTCAGGCTATATGTATAAGGTGTATATGAAACATAAATTTCAGGATTTGGGTTCTATCCCCAAATTGTCTTATGTATGCACAAATATTCCCAAATCTTAAAAAAAGAACCCTAAAATCCAAAAAGCTTCTATCCCACGCATTTCATGTCAAAAACACTCAATCTGTATACATTGCCAAACTACCACCTTCTTCCTTGGGGCAACTCTCCCCATTTGGGTCTGAGTCCATTTCTGTATATCTTTGATGTTGAGCACATTCAATAGGTTAATGAAATAAATTTACTATAAATTTGGTAGTGTTTTAATCATTCGGATTGAGGAAACAAAACTTTCATCCTGTAAATATAACATTAAAGTGGCTATTCCAGAATTGCTGATTTGACAAGCGTTATCTGATATTTGAAAATAAATAGGCAGCCAGCAGATAGACCTTTTTTTTCTCTTCAACTTCTTTATGCTATATTGTTGGAAATGTCACCCAACTACTTTGTGCATGTCACGTGTATAGGAGGATTCATCTGTTTATCCAAATTTATTGTCTTCTGTGGTTTCTGAGAACACTTGAAAAAAATTCCCCAAGACTTTTTGGGGAGACTGCTCTGAATTTCACTCAGTTGGAGAGGCTTGCACTGTGAACCACCCACCAGGCTTGGAATGCACCAATAGTAGAAGTACAGACCATTTTAAGACAGGCACTTGTCATTAGTCATGGGGTTAGAATAGCTGTCCATTACTTGCAAAGGACAGGTGGGCTCTAGTTTGCTGGTATTTTAGGTGCTATTTTTATAGCTGAGGAGTTTAAAATAGATAAAGCCTAATCATAACTACTCCTTTCCCTCTGGCTGATGTCCTTCTCCTGGGATGCTTTCACCCCAGCAGCACAACTGTATTAATAGTTCAGGGTGAAAGAATATAAGTTTTTATTTTTCAGGAGAGAATTTTCATTAAACTCTGTGAACTTTAATTTTTCCATTTAAAACTTGGAAAACTATGATCTCTTTCTAGTTACATATAAGCAGGTAGAAAATCTTCATCTGTCCATTAAAAATTGAGGACACAATTCTAACTCTAAATAGCTTTAATGTAAATATTGCATGCTGAGGCTATCTATAACGCAAGGATATTTGTAACATCCTGTTATGGAACCTGATATTTCAAGTTCTTCATAGTGGAGCCATAGAATCTTCCAGAGATTGTGTCTACCCTCTTGACCTTGAGTACACACCATACAACCTTCTTCCATAAGTCATTCTAACCAATACATCTCAGCATGGAAGTTGAATGAACTAAATTCATTTTAGTCCCCGAACATCTGAACATAATACACATCTGGGAAATTCTGGGCAAAACCGCCTTCTGCAGGACTTAACAATGTCAGATACTTGCTTTGCTGCTTTTCTCGCAGTTGAGACAGTCGTGGTTACAGTGAAGTAAAACTGAGCTCTGACGCAGAAATCACCTGTGCGCAGACTTTAATGTTGAGGGCTCTGTGATGATAGATGCATTTTCTTAACATGACAGATAGGTGATGTAGTGGGGGGGTTTTAAACCAAATCTCCAAATGCAAAGTTTATGTGAACCAGTAGCCTTGATACCTTTCTAATTAGCACTGTTACTTGCACTTACTAGTAGGGGCAGCAAAAGCAACTAACCTCAGTTGAGTTAGCACTGTGCTAGGTGTTTTATAAACCTGTGAGAACAACACTGCCATTACATTAATTTTATAGATAAGAAACCCAAGGCATGGACTGTGTTCATATTCACACAAACAGCAAGCAGCCGAGACCACATTTGGATCCTGAGCCCATGCTTGTTGTCCTGACATGATTTCTCTTGGGCTTTTGTGTTAACCCCCACATACTCATTTTACAATGAGCAAACGTGAGTTCAGAGATAACCCGTGACTTGCCTAAAGTCACAGAGAGCACAAGCATAGAGGATCTATGATTTTTGATTTGGTGAACTTGATGGCATATGTAGTACTCATAAATTTAGACGTCTCTTCTCGGGCTCATCAGCCTCGTGGTTCCAGTTACTCTCCAGCTTCACCAATTACAGAGACCAGATGGTAGTTGTTTCCCATAAATGAGCTCATTCGTAACATGGAAGGACACTAATTAATGAGCCTTCGTTCAGTCTGTTTTTGCCTCAGTAGTAATTTCAATTTCTTTAACAGCTCTTTGGAAATTTTATATTCCAAATTTGTAGTCATCTTCGTGGCTCCCTTTTTTTGTTTTTTTTTTTTCATTTCCAAGAGGGAAGAAACTATGTACTTTCCCTAAATAAACTGGTTTCAGATGTTCTCCTGTTTTCCAATTGATGGGGTTTGTGTTTATTCCAGATTCTGTTTCCTCTGGCTCTGGCCAGTCTACCCGGGCTGGGTGGCATTTACAGCTTTGACTGGTCACCCAGGGCCGTTTTCAGAGTAGTGGTTCTGTGGTCAAACCCTTGTGGACAATTCTGAGAGTTGAGAGCAACACATAGAGAATGTATCTCCGGACTGTGTCCTTTATGGTTTACAAATTCTATGTTTATTTTCCCAGGTGTTGATCGGTGAGAGTTATATAATTTTAATTTACATTCCACCTATATACCAGATACCCCACTATATGACAGAGTTTATGGGGACTTAATAAGATGTGCCATATGGACACTCTTAGATGTGATTTTCCTTTTTATCTTCTTACAAAGGTTTTGTTGCCTGAGAACCACAGACAGCGTCATTGGAAATGAGAATTTCATTAATTCTTTACATAAAGGATAATTATCCATTTTGTATAGTTTGTTCACTTCAAAGCTTGTTAAGATCATTGACTTCATGTTGGTAGAATCTATTTTTAGACTGGAAACTTTTAGAAAGCAGAATTTACTTAATATACTCTGAAGGTTAGCATTATCCTTATTAGCCAAAATTTTTGCAAGGCATATGCAATATGAATGCCAAATATTATTCTCTTAAAATAGAAATAGGAATAACAATTGTGGTATAAAGCCTAAATGAGTTGTTGAAATTGGTGGAAATGTAGAATTAGAGTTTGAAACAAAGAGAGGAAAACGTAGGGCATGAACATAATACTCAAATATTAATTTAGCTTTATCATCATACGACCTTATGTTTCTCAAAATGTGGCATATGAGATATTAGCAAGTTTATGGGCCAATGTATCTTATTTTAATAATTATGCATTTAGTTTAAGTACATTGGAAAAAAATATAATTATCACATAAAACCTGTGGATTTCCACTTACATAAGTGAGGAAAAGTTTACTTTTAAAATAAACAAAATAGAAATAGTAAGTTGATTTAATGAATTCTTTTTTGTTGTTGTTGTTGTTGCAGTTTGGCTGGGACCAGTTTTGAACCTGCCCCCCTCAGTATATGGGGCCAGCGCCCTACTCACTGAGCCACAGGTGCCGCCCTGATTTAATGAATTCTAAATAAATATTATTGGTGGCATATATCTATGGCAAAAATCATGAAGAAGGTTGTCAATGGATTTTGACTCTTGAAAACTTATCTAGTTCACTTTCCACAAAGCACTCACATTTAATGATTTTTTAAAAATATATGATTTGATTCTTTTGCAGAAACAATTATTAGCAAATTGTGAATCTTGTACTTGTTTTACTTTGGAAGATCTATTTCCTGGGAAAATAACCCTAATCATTATTAGTTGTCTCAAGGAAGCAGAAGCAGTTCTTGTTATCAAATTGATGCATTTAATATCATTTAATAATTTCCCTTTCCTTTTGAGGATTATGTGTTGCAAACCACCCCTTAGAAATTCACACTCTCATTACTTGAAGCATCCGAAGGCAGACAGCTTCTTACAAATAATATGTTTTGTAAAGCTTTTTATAAAGTAAGTTTTTGAACATTCATAAGAATATTAAATTCAAGAAAAGATAAAATTGGAAATCAGAAGACCCTGTTTGGGTTTTTTGAGTTTTTTCTACATAAGAGAGCAAATAAAATATCAACTGGTTTCTGAACTTCTGTTTGCATTTTGCAGCAATGTTCACATAATGATGGACTGAAAGAAAGGCGTATGTTTCCTTTTGGTTGAGGCCAGGAATTGCTGTGCTCTGTGCACTTCTGGCTGTGGTCATGTGTCCCAACACACTGCTTCAATCTATTTTATTTTATTTATTTATTTATTTTTTTGGCCGGGGCTGGGTTTGAACACGCTACCTTTGGCATATGGGGCCGGCGCTCTACTCCTTTGAGCCACAGGTGCCACCCACACTGCTTCAATCTACAAGAACCTTTCAGTTCCATCCAAGACATAAGGGGGTGAAATAATCCGTGATTCAATAATCCATTTAGGGCTTTTATCCTTTTAGAATGTGTAATTTATTCAGTAAGCCTATCTAACTTTTTATTTACTTATAGATATAATTCACCTTTTTGAATTAACTAATATGTAACAGCTAGAGATCTGATTAAGTTATGGAGAGCTTCCCATGTGCAGATAAAGACATGATGAAGAACATTTAATTGGTTCTTTCTTTTCCTAGTTCAACACATGCCAGGGTTAATCCCATCTAATGCACTTTGGTTTTGACATGTAAAGAATTTTATGCAATTGTTATCCTCCTACCATATCCTCATGAATTTTAATTTCTGACAAGCTGAGGAACTTGGCAAGGCACTAACTGTTTTCTGACTTTCATTTCCTTATCTTTAAAGGGATGGGGTTGGCTAAGTGATTGCAATAGTCCTGTGGGGGTGTTAGGAGCTTGTGAAAGGGAGGCTGACTTTGACACCATGTTTAAATGTGGGAAAATGTTCATAGGATACTTTGTGAGTTAACAGGAGCCTTAAAGAGAATGTCAGTGGAATTTTAAAAATTATCATATCTCCAATTGGGTATCCACTTGACAGTCTAGTAATTAATGATTTTCTTTGCATTGATTTGTTACTTAAAGAAACTCATGCTGGGCGGCGCCTGTGGCTCAGCGAGTAGGGTGCCGGCCCCACATACCGAGGGTGGCGGGTTCAAACCCGGCCCCGGCCAAACTGCATCACAAAATAGCCGGGCATTGTGGTGAGCACCTGTAGTCCCAGCTACTCGGGAGGCTGAGGCAAGAGAATTGCCTAAGCCCAAGAGCTGGAGGTTGCTGAGAACTGTGACTCCACAGCACTCTACTGAGGGCGATAAAGTGAGACTCTGTCTCTACAAAAAGAAGAAGAAGAAAAAGAAACTCATACAAAACAGAAAATACATTTTTCCTCTTATAAGTGGAATTTTAGTATCACTTCCAACAAATAGAAAGTAATTATTAAAACAATTACTTAAGAGAAATCATGATAAACCAGTTAGACCTTGTTGTCTGCTAAACGCTTAGATCTCTAGTCTTGCTTTCAGAAGATGAAAAGATCAGCAAGGCCTAGAGAGGTGTTCAAGACGTACCCCCCATTACTAACTTTCCTCACCAGAGAGCCTGAAAGAATTCCAAGTGGGATGATTCTCTCACTATGAGCTTCGATATTATTTAAATGGTGTGGCAGTGTACCATTTCACATCCTCTCACCTCCCTGGTTAGCACCTCCGAAACAATGTTATAAAAGATGGAGTCTGCTGAAGTCATATATCAATTCCGGATCCCACAGTTCTGTTATCTCACTGATTTCCTCTTGGCTTCGCTATTTTTGAAAGTGTTTGCATCTCATAATGGTGAGTCTTGGGGTCTAAAGATGAACAGCCCCTCATTATTGGTCACCAATCGGTATTCACAAACAGGCAGCCCTCAAAAATAAGATCACGAAGTTGCCTCCAAACAGAGTCCAAAGTTCGAAAGAGCTATTCATGCTTCTGCAGCTTTGGGTCAGGGCATTCACGCCAACTTTTAAGCTGACAAAAAGGAAACCCTCTGTGTTTTTAGTCTAAGAGGAGGTACTATAATGCATACTTTGCAAATGTAGAATCTCATATGAAGCCCTCATATCTAGCTTAGTCTCTATGAGGCTGTCTGAGAAGAAATTCACTGCTATTTGAAAATAGCTTCTGAAACACATTTCTGTTTCTTGAGGTGATGTAACTCCCACAGATGTTGGCCACGTACACCCTCAAAAAGGGATTTGCTGCACTTCTTCATTTGGAGTCTTTCACACCATGCTCTGGCATCTCTGGCTGGTAGAAACAAGGCTTTTTTTCTTGCTTTAAAATAAAGTTGGCCTGTGGGTGGCTGGGGTGAAAAGCTTAGGGAAGCTCATACCTCTGGTCCCATCCTGTTCTCATGCCTATTGCTACCTATTTAAAGAATTGATGTTCGTGTACTTGGTGAATGACCTAAGTCCTTGGATAGCAGGGATGTGAGCAGGTGGTGAGAACAGGCGATAGAACGAAAAGTAGGACCCATAAGCTGTCTTTTACCATGAAGTCAAATTCCTATTTCTGTCCCTAGGATTTTTGTGCAGTAGTTAGAAAAGAATGTCAAGGGGAGCGGTGTTTTTCCATCTGCTTCTCTCGCGCCAGTTTAGATGACACCCATTAGTAAACCTGGGGCGCTGCAGCTAATTATTTTCTTTGTAGTATTTGTAGGAAAAAAAAGAATTGAGAAATACCCAATTAAAATTACTAAAGTATGTTATTCAAAATCAAAGAGATGAGGAGTTAACTTAATTTGGGACACCCTTAGAACAGGAACAGTATCCTAATCAGATTTATGTTGATGGGGCACCGTCCTCGGTACCTATGCTTGTACTTATTTGTTGAAGAATTGAACAAATTAGAATCAAAACGTGGTTGCACTGAAACTCCCGCATGGATGTTGTGCTTGGAAAGCAAAGAGTGAGGGGTTGTTTGCAAAGGGAAGAGAGAAAGCAAAGTTTGAAGGAGATTATTCTGAGGTCTCCAGGTTCATGGCTGATTAAGGGAAGGATGGAGCACATTTACTTACTCGACTGTTGTAATCTTATTAGATTTTTGAAATTAAGGCACATTAATATCCTCACTGCCCAAAGGTGCCCTGCATTTTACAATATTTTGTTTACAGAGTGCCGCCTGGGTGGTCCTCTCGGTCACAGCTGCTGATTTCCCCTCGGCTCCTTTCAAGCTGTTTGCTCTCACCCTACTTCAAGGCCATCTTGCCTGCGGAAGGTCACGGGCCATTCTTTTTCATCCATCCTAGTTTATGATATTCCTGGCATTTCCATAGTCTGCGATTATTTTGCTCATTTCCCTACTTCCTTGTTATGTATCTTCCCTATGAGAATAATCTTCATGAAGACAAAAACATGTCTCTCTTTGTGAAAGCAGAATATGAATGAATGAATGAGTCAAATGAATGCATGAGAGGTCAGTGCTTGAGTTGGCAGAAAGGATTCGACAAGGAGAAAGGCACCTGCTCTACTTAAAGAAGCAGGAACACTTTTCTATGTTATAGGCAATTTTCTTAAACTGTGAATTAGCTTTTAGCGTAGGATACTGTCTTAAGGATTGGGGGTGGGGGCCAGCAAACCTTTCTGTAAAAAGGCCAAATAGTTGATATTTTAGGTTTGGGGTCCTTTTTTTTTTGGTAATGCTTTAAGGCATTACCTATGTAAAAGCTATTTATAGCTTGAAATCACTACAAAAATAAGCTGTGCCCCTTTTGGCTCATGGGTCATGGTTTCCTGACTCCTGGTTTATGATTATATAACTCTGGGTTGTGTTTTCTAACTTTGAAATAAAAGAGTTGAAATATATCGATCTTAAGCAAATTTCAAACATATGAAGAAGAGAAAGAATAGCCTAATGAGGAGCGGCGCCTGTGGCTTAGTGGGTAGGGAGCCGGCCCCATACACTGAGGGTGGCAGGTTCAAACCTGGCCCTGGCTAAACTGCAACAAATAAATAGCCAGGGGTTGTGGCGGGCGCCTAGGGTCCCAGCTACTCAGGAGGCTGAGGCAAGAGAATTGCCTAAGCCCAGGATTTGAAGGTTGCTGTGAGCTATGTGACGCCTCGGCACTCTACTGAGGGTGATAAAGTGAGACTGTGTCTCTAAAAAAAAAATAGGCTAATGAATCCAGGCATTTGCCATCCAGATTCAATAACAATGTTTCCTCCATGAAACTTTTCCAGTTTTTTACTCCTAGTTAAATGATGGTTAGAAGTATTTTCTGCTTTATGAATTTTTTTAATAATAAAAATCTATAGTTATATAAAAAGTCTAGAAAATAAAGAAGAGCATCAAACAAGAAAAAAATACACTCGTATGTAAAGGATTTCATAAAATGTTATGTGGAAGTTTATCTATAGCATTCAGATTTTTTTTTTTTGTAGAGACCATCTCACTTCATTGCCCTCAGTAGAGTGCCGTGGCGTCACACAACTCACAGCAACCTCCAACTCCTGGGCTTAGGTGATTCTTTTCCTCAGCCTCCCAAGTAGCTGGGACTACAGGTGCCCGCCACTACGCATGGCTATTTTTCTGTTTTGTAGTTCGGCTAAGGCCGGGTTTGAACCCGCCACCCTCGGTATATGGGGCCGGTGCCCTACTCAATGAGCCACAGGTGCCACCCATAGCATTCAGATTTTTAACTAAATGTTAAAATTTAGGCCCTTCATGACTTTGAAAATTCTTTAAAGTCATAGTCTTGTATTACCATATAATTTAGAAGTACAATCATAATTTACTTGGCCATCAGTATTTTATTGGGGATTCAGGGTATATTTAAGTATTTTAAGTTATAAATTCTACTATGATGAACATTATATGTCTATGTACTTTTGCTTATTCTTTAGGTCAAAGAGTATGATCACTTTTAAAGATCTGTCCAGAAAATCCTCATATTTTATGGTACACACAGCTATTTAGCTCCTTGGAGGTGGTATTATGTTGTCACTTTTAATTTTGGATAAATTCATCTTGCTCTCATCTACTTTAACTGCACATTAGGTCAGTTACACATTATACTTCTATAATCCCCAGCCCTAACAATATCACTTTCAATGAAGGGGACTAAGGAAACAAAACAGAAAACAAAAATAAACTCTTTATATTTATCTAGGACAATCACTGGTTTAAGAAAGCAATGAGACTATCTACTTCATAAAAACTGATTGTGATAAAAACTAATTGTGCTGTGATTCTTTTTAGGAAATAGATTATAAACATGATAATTGGGTAAAAAAAACTAATACCCACCATATTTTAAATCATTTAAAATTAATATTTGATAAGTATCCTGAGTCTACTTTTCTTTTTATTTTGAGGCAAGGTCTCTCTATGCTGCCCAGGCTGGAGTACACTGGTACAATCATAACTTACAGCAACCTCCAACTCCTGGCTCACATGATCCTCTGGCCTTAGCCTCCTGTCTAGTTATGATTACAGGTCAGTGCCAATACACTGAACTATTTTTACTATTTTATTTTTTGTAAAGATGGGGTCTTGCTACATTGCCCAGGCTGGTCTTAAACACCTAGGCTCAAACCTCCCACCTCACTGAATCTACTTTTTAAAAGTATTTAGACTACTTGAAGGGGATTCTTATTAAATATATGTTTAGCTTTAATTTTAAGAATTAAAATTGATGAAAACTAATTCCACACTGGCTGGAAAGCTTTCTCATCCATGGGAATCTATTTTCTTAGATTTTTAGATGAGTTCAAGGAGAACTCATCTAAAAGGTGAGAGGTGTATCATATGTCACCACAGAGTTTATGACCCACATCACTAATGCTTTGGTAAAGAAAGGTTCATAACAATGTGAATTTTTTCCTCTTTAATTCTCAAATATATGCTAGCTTTAGAAATCTGAGAATAGGTAAGGGTGAAAAAGTAGGAAAGTAGTTTCATTTCCTAGAGATAAAGGTTTAGATGTTAACATCATGGCATACTTCTTTCCAAAATATTTCAATATGATCTGCTATCATGATGAAGTTTAAAGTTCAGCTTGTCAACATTATACAATTTTGATCAATAATATTTATTGAATACCTATATGTAGGGTGCTATATTAAGTCTCTTTTATGAAGTACTTTGATAGAATTTTCAGGCATCAATAACCAAAGATATCCAATTATTATTAAAAGTTACCACAAAGCATATTTTTAGGCCCTCACAAGCATGTGGTGTTGCAACAGTTGCTATATTCAAGATTGGCTCATGTTATTAAGTAACTCACAAAATTCTATTTTTGACAGCTGTATTTGTTCTGCTAGTGATAAGAGAGCACAAATTGGTCACTCTCTGGCTTGTTTTTCCTTTTTTTTAATTCTTGTTTTGCAAGTTTTCAACATTTAATATCAGAGACTTCAAAGATATAACAAAAGTAAATCCCTCAAACCCTAACTTAGCAAATACCATAAAATTATCTAAACTATCATGTTATAGGTCTGTTTCCTGAACTGTACTTTGGATATTTCTTCATTTTTGTACAAAAATTTTTTATAAAGTAAATCTTAAAATCTTAGCTTGCCTTTTCTCTATCTTGTTTATTTTCTTTTTTGATTGTTTTTGTTTCTAGGTAATCAAAATCTTTCCTGTAATCTAGAATAGGAAGATAAGTGTTAATGAGAAAGGATTTTACCTAATTTACAAAGTTGAAGGCTGTGTCTCTACACCTCCCTAGGCTACTTTTCGTCCAAACAGTCCAGTTTGCTGACTAATGACTAGATTCAGAAGATACTGGAATCACAAAATCATGGCAAATAGAGTTGGGTAGGAGGTAGCTAGAAAGTTAATTCCCAGAGTGGTGAAGAGACTTGTTCAAAATGGTGCAACTCGTATGTGGTGGACACCAGGTTAGATTATAGGCCTTCTGATTTGAAGTCTTGGGTGATTTTCCACACCTTGCAGCAAAAATTAGGAGCGATTTTCCAATATCATCCAAAATGATTGTGTTTTATATATATATATATACATATATATATATATATATACACACATATATATATGTATTTACATTTTGATTAGAGGCTTTAGGTCTAAATAGCTAGTTTTTTGAATATTAGGCTTTGAAGGAGTTCTGATACAATACTCATTGTATCTGAATATCTGCTAACAAATACTTAATATACTTAAAGTGAATCATGTTACAAAGTTTAGGTTTCAACAAAAATATTTTTTGCATGCCCTGGCATGCTAATCTTTAGAATTGCAACCTTAAAAATCACATTATTCTACTCTTAGTTCTCTAAATCTGGCCAGAAATTTTGGTCAAGAACAATAGACTCCTAGCCTATCAAATCTTACAAATTATCTAACCTCTTTGTGCCTTGTTAATTAGAAAATTGGGGATTTGATCACAATAGCTACATCATAATGTCATAAAAAGGATTAAATGAATTAATATACATAAAGCAGTTAGACTAAAGTACCAAATAAATTTTTCTTTGTTATTATTACTACTATAATTTAAATCCTCATTATTATTACTCCTGAATATTATTAAGTATACAATAACAAAGTAATATGCAGATTGGCCATATATTTTTGGGATATTTTATATGAAAAAATTATAAATTATAACATCAGGTGTTTTTCCTTTTCCTCTATCATGCAAATGTTCTTAAATCACAGCATTAAATCTTATAAAGGAGTAAAATTTTACAGTGGAGTAGAATTCTCTTTGTTGCTATTTGAATCTTTCAAAAAAAAATTTGTGAACTTTTTATAGAGCTATAATAATTTGCTACAGTTTTTCGTTTTGCAGAATTTTTTTAAATGATCACTTTTAGTAACTGAATACTATTTCATTTGTAATGGGATTTCAAGGTGGGATTGGACTTTTTAAATTGATGCATAATAATTGTACATAATTGTGCATGTGATATTTTGATTCCTGCATGTAATGCATAATGGTCTAATCAGGCAACTGGGATATCCATCACTTTAAATATTTATTATTTCTTGTTATTGGTAACATTCCAAATCTTCTAGCTATTTTGAAATATGCAAGAAATTATTGTTAACTTCGGACTTTTGTTTAAGAATGAAACCAAGTCTTTAGAGCACCAAGCAGGATAAAACGGTAGCAGGAAAATGTTTTTGCAGTCTTAGCTCCTTCAAAACACCCAGAGCTTAGACAAGAGATTGGAGAGTTTGAAAGGAGTTTTGGAATTTATACAACTGCCGTTGTGTTGTGAGTCTTAGTTCCCCTTGAGTGAGAGAAATTGGGAAGTGCCTCTCATTTGCCTAAAGCAGGGGAGAAGGGTCGCAAGGAAACCACTTAGAGAGGTTGACCGGTGTTCTGTGCCTTTGTGTGTGGTAAACACACATGGCCGGCAGGTATAACTTGTTGCTGAAATATCTAAAGATGAGCAATGGGTCAGCCCACTGCTTTGATGCTGGCAAGGAGAGGGAATTACTTCGTGTCACCTCTACTTCCAGATTTTACTGGCTCAGAGAATGAGTTGAGTGTTTCCAGGGGATGAGAGTTCAGGAATTAGGCATTATCTTTTTATCCTCTCCAAGAAGACTAAGAAAAGTGCAGTCGGGTGAAAGACTCCCAACTAAATTAACTTGACTTTTCTTGAGTATTAAAAAAAAATACTGGAAATAAAGATGTCTCTGAGGATCCTACAAAGTGTCCCACAAGCTTGAAATGCCTATCAGGCCAGAGAGCCCAATGCCAGTAGCTTCCTACCCCATTCATTTGCCTTTATTCCTGTCTGTGCTTCAACTCTGAGTCAGAAACAGTAGTGAGAAAACTGGTACAGGAACAGTAAAGCAGAAAGCAGGAAAACCAAAGAGAAATCACCCTCCACCCTGGCATCCTTGGGAAAGGGAGCTAGCTATAACTGAATGATGTGAAGTTTTTAATTGAACTTATATGGACTAGACATATTAATTTTATCTGGAGGAAAAGGAAGACCAGTATCCAGAATATAATTAAATGGACAGTTTATATTGCATTAAGATTACTTCCTTTAAGTTCTGCTTATTGAGCATAATAATTACACATTTATAGTTTACTTAATAATTTTCTTATTTTTATTCATTTTGCCTTGTGGTAGTAAGATAATATAAGTAATGCTATACTAGATAGTTTTATATAAATGTCTATTATTATCTGATCATTAGAGGCATAGTTACAGAAAGGGAACATTTCTGCATATAAATATCAACAGATTGCTTGTCAAAAGGGTTGAAAGGTTTTCTACTACAATTGTCTTTGGATGAGGGTTTCAGATACCAAGAAGCTAAAACTTAAAAAAAAAATTGTTTTAAAGACAGTTTTGATTTTATAACATTTATGAAAATGTTGATTAAAAAAAGAAAATTCTCTTTTCAACTAACTGTATCCAAATAGGTACAAAAAATATGATCTTAAGTATACTTGTTTTATAAACTATCAAGTCTGTATAATTTTCTTTATGGATTATAAATCATTTATACAGTGGAGGCTGCATAAAAATTTTTCAATCAGTCATTCATTTTGAAGCATAGTAATTCTAGAGATGAATTCTAAAAGTTTACTCATGATTCTAAAATAACTTATTGAATATTAAAAAAACGAATACATCCACCTCTCCCTTGACTTAAATCAAACTTCAAAAAGCTAACCATGAAATAGTAGAATTTTTTTGAAATCTTAAAATAGCCTAAATAATGCCCTTTAATAGGATGACGATTATAAATAACTTTGAGCATTATATTGTGTCTAACAAGGCATATACCATGATTCATAAGATTAATCAGAAATTAAATACCATACACTTTGCACCAAACTGACAAAGGAGCATCTAATCTAATAGAAAGACACTGTTGCATATTTTATTTTTAATCATATAAGACATTTGTATTTATAGTGGTACCTAGATTTGATTAAGTCAGAAAATTATGTGAGTTAAAGACAGTCATTGAAGATTTAAAATATTTTCTCCTAGTTTAAAAAGAACAACGTTATTTCTTCAAATAAGAATTAATTTGTCTAATACTATGTCATTTACTTTCTAATGCTTCATAAATTCTCTAAAGGAAGTTATCACAAAGACAGCAATGGTATAAGGATAATTTCTAAAAAGGAATGTCTGTAAATAGGCAGTTTTAAGATTGTGCGCTTTTTATTTTCCTTTTCAAAAATGCTAAATATAGACAGAAGTTAGCATTTATTCCATATCCTAGATTGGATGGGTGACTGTTTTGAGAAAACAATCTTCAGTAGCTAGGCTGACAAAACGTTCGTTCCAGGGACCCCACATCTAGAAGTCTTCCTACATCTGCAGTGATTTCTCTGAAAACTAAAGCTAGTTCCCGAGTCATTTGTTCACTGCTGATTCCTGAAACAATAGCTTGGGTCTACTTCACAGCCTTGGGTGGCAAATTTCCCCTGCCTTTCTGATATTCTCTACAACTGGGGACATGTTTTCAAATGACACCTTAAAGTTGAGTTGATAATCCAGAGCAGAAAGAAAGTCACTTCCAAAACTGAAATGATACAATTTCTCTTTTGGAAAGGGACACCTTGAAAGTGGTACACAAATGGCGGTTCACAGTTTGCGTTTTAGGATCTCTAATCCACCACTGTGCAAATTCAGTGGCGGGTCTCAGCAGGTGTCACAAGAAGTTCCTACCTGGACCAAGCTATATCCTGTGCGCTGGACCAGTGCGCGGAGGGCTGCTTCCTTCTGGGTGCCGCTCAATCCATCCCCGGATTTGTGATTTGATTCCATTGAGAGTGATTATCAGCAAAAAATCAGGTTAATTAGGGTTGCTCACTGAAACCAAATTTAAGATAAATTAAGTACATTACTGTTGCCTAGTCCAAAATTGTCCTTCATCTTCAGGAAACATTCTCTATAAATAAGTTGTTCAGGTTAACAGGTACACACAAACAAGACTGGTGAAATGTACTCTCAGGGAGTTTTTTTAAAAAAACGTTCAATATTAGTTGAAATTTAGAAGTCAAAAACAAATAATATCCATTCTCCAAAGGCAAATCAATAATTCTCGATCCTCTTATCTCAGGATGTTATCAAATGCTCAAAAACAAATTAACTCATGATTACTCCAAGAATATGAAGGATGATCCTTAAGGGCCCTTAAGATAAGGAATCGGCCCTTAAGATAGGGAATCGTGGTGCCTGTGGCTCAAAGGAGTAGGGCGCTGGCCCCATATACCAGTGGTGGCAGGTTCAAACCCAGGCCAGGCCAAAAACTGCAAAAAAAAAATTAAAAAAAAAAATAGGGAATCAGCATATTCAGAGACTGAGGTTTATTCTATGGTTACCTGAGACATTTATTTATTCTCTGAAGATAGATTTTTAGAGTGAAGTGTGTTGGTGTCATCTATAGAGAAGTCATCATTTAAACCACTGCATTTGATAAAACTGTGACATGGATTTGGACAAATCAAGAACGAGAAATGCTTTCAGCAGGCACCAGAAGGGCCTGCTAACGTCCTCATCATATACACAGACATACGCAGCAGAGTACATGAAAACCTCTGTAAAATCTAAGAAACCATGAAAGGTTGCATATATTCACGTTTGTGTATGTAAACAGTAATACATAATTTCAGCATTTCATAGTCTATACTTTCCATTTGGGGAACATGAGGTGATGGTTACTCACATCCACAGGGTCACAGGCCAAGGACGAGCTATGGTGGTGTGAGGCCCCGGAGGCCCCCGTGTACACAGGCGGGCACTGACCTGCGGGGTTAGAGTGTGAGTGGTGCCGTGAGGGTTCTCTGCAGGATCTTCACCCTGCCGTCCATGCTCTGCTGACCAGGATATAAGAAATGTGTTTCACAATGATGCGAATCAAATGTATATTTGATCCGAGTCAAATATATTTGACTATAAGTCCTTTTGAAAAGTTTCTGTCATACACATTGAGATTTCCTATGTTGCTTTTCATTGTCGTTCACAGATTCAGAATGAACAGACCATTAATAGTATAGGGAACTGGATCAAAAATGGGGTGATAGAAAAAATGAAGCCACAGTGATCATTTCAAAAAAATGAAACTTCAAGGCATTCCATTGCTAAAATTATTATTGCTAAACTAATGGAGTAGTAATAAAATATTACCATTAATAATAATAAAAAGCTTGTTAGGACTATTAATAGTAGTATTAGTAATAATAGCAATAGTAGTATTTTTATTACCAAAGTAGTAGAATTGAAAAAGCCTCCAAATTAATAGACAAGCATCATTTAGAAAGTAATATTTCCAATCACAGAAAACCAAAGGAAACAAATGTGAGATTCCATAGGGAGACCACTCATTCACTGTTACGGGGACAAAACAATGTCAGCCTCTGCATATAGGTATGGCCTGCCTTTGATCATTCTTAAGATTCTTGTTTGTTCCTGAAACAGGTCACTTCAGTTTGTGTTTATTCACTGTTTCCAGAAGTACATCATTAATGCTTTCTTGTGTACCAGCCCTCTCCTGTGCTCAACTTCAGGGCGCTGTGTGTTATGGGCTGTCTGCTAACTCGGTAAATCAACATACAAGTTTCATTTCTGTACTTTGCAAAAAGCAGTGGCTTAAAAAAATAATCTTGAGTTTGTATTTCGGCTAAGACAAAGTTTCTTTCTGATAGTGACGATTTGATACATTTGTAGCAATTCAAGTTGGGACAAGTAGCTTTACTGACACATTTACAATATAAATGCTCTCTATATGGATACTATAACTTAGGGGTAAACTGAGACCTGTATTCACTTTATAATCCTCAATTGCAGGTGAATATTTTCATTAGAAATCTCTATGAAACAAGATAAATCCTTTTAAAATAGACAAATAAGATAGACCAAGGCATTTTCAAGATTTACAAAGAAAACTAGCCTTCAAGACAAAGTCTAATGCTTGCACTTTCTACAAATGTTACTAAAATTGTTTTTTCATTGGGACGCTCTCAAACTGTCCCACTGTGCTGTATTTAACCAGCGGGAGCAGGGAGGCTGTGGAGGGAGTCTGATAGGATTTGTATAAATTTCATATAGCTCGTTGAAGGCAAAGTCTATAGTCTTTTGCCAAGTCGTAGACTTGGTCTTTGCTGAATTTAATCTTTTTCATCAAAAAGATAACATTTCATGGTGAAATGACAAGTTTGTATTTGCAAAACCTATCTTTAGTTTTAGTTAATGATTAGTAAGGGTTTTTAAAGGTGTTTTGACATTGGAAAGGTCTTTTGATTACATATAAATCCACTTCGAAATTATTGAGAAAATCTGTAACATCTCAATATAGTCTCAAATCCTTAGAAATCCGAGCATGGAAATAAAATTCAGACTTGGCCACAAGAGACACTTGATCTTTCATTTTTATTTCTCAACAATGATCCTCTCTCCCAATGTTGACCCAAGGTAAGGGGTGAAATTAAATCCCAGATAAATATATTTTTTTAATATTTTTTCAAGCAATTCAATCTTTTGTTAAAAACATGGCTAATTTGAAATAAAAGTTTTGCAATATGTTTTCTAACTTAACATCTTATAAATTTTTCAAATCTGAGACTATTACATTGTGAAAGTTTAATTGATTGAGGCGATAGAATTTAAAACCTATATTACAAACATGAAGACCCTTAGAAATGGAGGAAAGCACTCCTGTGTGTTTATTATTTATTACTTCAAAAATTATTTATTGAGTATCTACTATTTTCCAAGAATTTTCAATACAGGAGAGATATAGCTAGAGAATAAAATGAACCCATTCCCTAAACATTCCATGGAGTTTTATAGCAAGTAGCAGAGATAATAAATAAGATCAGTTAATAAAATATAAAAAGTGGATTTCATGGAGATAGAGAGTAGAATGGTAGTTACCAGAGGTTGGAAAGGGGAAGGAGATAGGAAAACAAAGAGAAGTTGGTTAAGGGGATAAAAATATAGTTAGAAGGAATAGGTTTTGGTGTTTGATAGTACAGTAGGGAAATCATAATTCATAAAAATGTATTGAATATTTTAAAATAGTTGGAAAAGATTTCTGATATTCTTAACACAAAGAAAAAATAAATATTTGAGGTGACTAATATCCCAATTATCCTGATTCAATCATCACACATTGCATACAGGTATCAATATACCATATGTGCCCCTCAAAATATGTGTAACTAATCTATATCAAAAAATAAATAAAATATGACAATTTCCAAAAAAAAGTCAAGAGTGGAAGAGGAATATGAAGTGCGTGTTTGTGGGTGGGCAAACAGATAGAGTGAATTTGGGAAAAGACTTGGAAGTGAGGGATGTCTTTGGGTAGAGCACTCTAGGTAGAGGGCCTGGCAAGATTAAGGCATGAGCTGGGAGCTTTTGTCAGAATGCCAAAGAGGCCAGTGCGGTAGGGGACGGGCTGAGTGACTGAGGAGAGAAGTGGGGGAGTTGACGTCAGAGGGAGTCTGATCAGATCATGAAGGATCTTGTCAGTCACAGGAAGGACTTTGGCTTTTGCTCTGATGTGTGAGGCCAGAACATTGACAAAATTTTCCTTATGTTTGAACAGGGTCACTCTGACTATTGGAAATACACGGAAGGGTGTATGGGTCAGGGCTGGGGTGGGGAGAGGAGGTATGGGGAGTGAGTAATGCAACTCCAGGATCTGGTCCTGTTTCATTTGAAAAATTTGCTACTTTGTTCATTGTGATCTTTTGCATTTTAAAAAAAATATTGCTTTAAAATATCATTTGTTGATTAACGAAATTTTGGTATGGTAGGGAAGTAGATTTTTGCTTCACTTAACTCACTCTAGTTGGTTCTGATTGATAGGAGGACAAAGTGAGCAGGGAGACCATTTAGAAGAAACTACAAATCCAGACAAATGGTGATAGTGGGTTGGACTAGAGTGGTGATAGTGGAGGTGGTGAAACATGATCAAAACTAGGGTATGTTTTATAGACCAAGGGTAGTGCTAGAGAAAACAAGCGTTCAAATATGGCACCCCGTGTTTGGCCTGGAAAATTAGAGTTGAGAAGCAGTGGGTTTGTGGAAGAAAAGCAGAAGCTCAGTCTTGTGCATGTTGATTTTTAGGTGCCCTTTAGATACCCACATGGAGAAATGGAATGCACAGGCAGATACCCGTGAATCTTCACTTCAAGGGATAGTCCCAGGCAGGAGGTGTTGACTTGGAAGTTAGCGTAGACTGAGACTTAAGCTGTGAAACTGGATGAGATCATGTAAGAACTGAGTTAGAGAACGGGTCCAAATCTGATATCTGTGTTGTGCTCCCTTCTGGAAGTCAGGGAACTAAGGAAGATCCAGCGAAGGAGCTAAAGACAAACCAGCAGAAAGGCAGGAGGAAAATGAGGCAAGTGAGATGGTTTGGGAGCCAAGTAATGAAAGGGATCGGGGAACAAATGAGTGATCAGCTGTGCAGACCCTGGAACTAGACTTCCTGAGTTTATGCCCTTGTTTTTCCTCTTACTGTGTCCTTTGGGCAAGTGCCACTAACTGAGCACTGCCAATATGTCTCCCTGTTCCTGCTGGTAAGTCACAAAGGAGGGGAGAAACGGAGTAGGGGAACAGCAAAGTACCCTGTAAGTGGTCTGGGGGATGTCAGCACTTCCCGTGCTCTTTCCTTCCCTTTCTCTTCCTTATATTTATCCTAAAAATGAGGTGAGGGAGGGACTAATAATATAAAGAACAGGAGTTTCCTCCAGCTCTGCCCGCTTTCATGAATGTCTAGTCAATGTCTTTCCATCTTATTGGACAGTATGTTTTTCTTAGCACCAAAGGTTTGGTTCAACTGTATACTCACCACCCAACCTGCTTCCACCCCAGTAGAAGCTCTCTGAGCCTCAGTTTCCTTTCCTTATAGAATTAGTATAATCATAGGTCCTACTTCACAGAGTTCTTTTGAGTATTAAATATTAACATCTATTTAAAATACTTAAAATGTTTCCTGGTATTAAACTGTCCAACAACCATTAGTTATTCTATCATTTTAATTATTGTTGTAATTATTAATCTCTAACTCCAAAAGGTAGAATTTCGAAACCACTTGCGGGGAGGGTAAAGGTCTAAGTCCTCAGTATGACACAGCATTCCTTGAGGACTAAAATCCTAGATTTTCTTTCCCGTGTCATTCACATGCCTGGAAAATGACAATAATCTTTTCTTTTTTTTTTTTAATTTAAGATCAATATGAGGGTGCAGAGAATTAGGTTACAGTGTTTGTGTTTGTGAGGTAGGGTCCCTGTTGGAGTCGTGCTCCACACTCAGGAGGTGTGCCCTATTCCCTTACATCGTGCCCATTAAGTTAGAGCACATCAATCTCCCTCCTTCCTCCCTCCAACTTGGATTAAGTGGAGATTTTCTCTTATGTGGGTGTGTATTAGTTTATCTGCTGGCTCCATGTTAGTATTGACTACATTGGATACTTGCTTTTCCATTCTTGTTTTACTTCACTAGGAAGAATGCTGTCTAGCTCTGTCCATAAAAGTTGATCAAGAATTTAAAAGTTGATTTCTTGGAGCTCAATTTGTAACTAACACCTTTTCTTATACCTTCAGGCTCTCTGTCTGAAATGCCTTTCCTGTCTCCTGTTTCCTAACGTCACCACGTTAGGCTTATTAATTTGTCTAGACTTAACTGAAATGTTGTCTATTCTGTGATACTTTCTTTCCCGACATCCCTGAGTAACATTAAGTGCCACCTCCTCACTGCTCCCAAGAAAGCCTGTACCCCCCTATATTATTGTAATTATTTGCTTACATATCTATCTTTATCACTAATTTATGAGATTCCTGAGGGCAGGAGCTATCTTATATTGATGTTTGTTTTCCCAGAAGGCTTAGTCTGACATGCTAAGTGTTCAGTAGATACTTGGGAAACAAATAAAAGACTTTGGACCAGCAATTATATAAGTTACAGTAATTTGCTCTCAAACAGAAGTAAAATTAATCCGAATCTAATTTCCTACTATTAATTATTTCTCTTTTTCCAGTTACTTTCTGCAAGTTCTATCCTGGAATGAGCTTGTTTTATGTGAGAAATTGATTTTTGTGCTTTCTCTGCATTTATTCATATCTGATCACATCTGCAAGTGAGACAAGAAGAAAAAGAAAATGAATAATTACAATAATAGAGGGATGTGCAGGCTTTCCTGAGAGCATTCCAGAGGGGGCACTTAATGCTCCCCACAGATCTCTTCTTCTTCTTAATGCAAAGCGATTAAGAAATAAAGTTAATGTTTGGATATTCTTTTTTTCTTCTTTATGGCTTTCTGGTTTTATATTTGCAAACTTAGTGCCTATTTTATCAAACAAAGAAGGACTAGAAGTTACTATGGTTCAAGGTTTCTTCCTTCCCCATAAGCAGAAGAGGATTGGAAGGAACAGCTCACCCCATCACTTTGGCTGCAGCCGCTCAATAGCAATTTCCAGAGTTCACTATTGGGCAAGGTTAGAGCTACTGTTCCTGACCCTGAGGGAATCAGGGGTCAGCTGGCCCTGGTTCAGGGAAGGTCTCAGGGAAACGGAGATGAGGAGGAAGCTCGACTAGAGGAGCTGGTAGGATGATGAATTCTGGCTTTTCTAAATCCAGACGTGTTAGCTGGATACTACGAGCTGTTCTTTCGTTATAACTCTGATCTAGAAAGGATAATTACTTATTTTGTGCATAAAAATTGGTCTTCCATGGAGAACCAAGTCACGGAGAGAAAACTAGAGAGGATTTTTAAGTGAGATTTGTGATCTAAATTTGTCAAAAGTTATAGCGATACTGGAAGGTCTTACTGCCCTGGTGGACATAAGTTGGAAGCCAGGGAAACAGAGGAAGTGAGCAAACAAATCCGTTTTGCTTTGCAAATTTTCCCAGAATGGTAAACTGGGAAAAATATGAGTTTGTCAAAGTATGAGATGAAGGTAAGAGGGAGTATAAGATGGAAAAGCACATTGAAAGAGTCAAGAAGGAATAGCTTGGAAAAGCAAACGCAGAAGTGGTAGTTGTGAATTATAGAGAACTAAAAGGGGACACATGATAAAGACAGAATTAAAGTTAGAAGATTTCTTGGTTATAAATCAAATGAAGTAATTCTCCTCGATATTAACAAAAGGGTCAAGAAATGGGAATTGAATATCTGCTACACATGTATGGGTCAGCACTGTGGTAGACAATTCAGAATTAGAAATTTCAGAAATTCTGTTAATATTGTATTTACTCTCTTATTTATTTGACTTGATTTTCTGAAGAATTTGGATAAGGAAACT
>CAUYRH010075750.1:0-22334 GCA_963574655.1 Perodicticus potto | reverse complement strand
CTGTGGACTCGCAAATTTTACCGAAAATCAAGGCTATTCCTCAGCTCCAGGGCTACCTGCGATGCGTGTTTGCCCTGACAAATGGAGCTTACCCTCACAAAATGGTGTTTTAAATTTCTTAAAAAGAACCTAATTAAATGGCTAATAGATAAAAAAAAAAAGAGAGAGAGAGAGAATTGCTTAAGCCCAAGAGGTTGAGGTTGCTGACAGCTGTGATGCCATTGCGCTCTACCAAGAGCAGCATAGTGGGACACTGTCTCAAAAAAAAAAAATGCAATTTATTTTTTCTTGGTTTAACTATTTTTTAATTTTTACTTTATTCAAATGAATATGAGGATTCAATATTTAGGTGACATCGTTCTCATTTCCACGGTAAAGTTCTATTTGTAGAAGAGCCCCCTCACGCAGGGGGCGTGATGTACACCCTCACAATGTGCACATTAAGTGAGATCCAGCCTCATGTCCTCCCTCCCTCTGGCAATCATCCTCCTTCCTTCCCCCTCCCACTTCCTCCCCCCAAACTGGACTACAATAGTGTTTTATTGTTCTCATGAACATGTAATTGTTTATATACTGATTTCATATTAGTATGGAGTACATTGGATATTTATTTTTCCATTCTTGAGATACTTTACTAAGAAGAATGTATTTCAACTCCATTCAGGTAAATATAAAAGATGTAAAGTCGCCATCTTTTTTTTTTTTTGTAGAGACAAGAGTTTTACTTTATCGCCCTCAGTAGAGTGCCGTGGCATCACACCACTCACAGCAATTTCCAACTCCTGGGCATAGGCGATTCTCTTGCCTCCGCCTCCCAAGTAGCTAGGACTACAGGTGCCCGCCACAACCCCTGGCTATGTTTTTTTTTTTTTTTGAGACAGAGCCTCAAGCTGCACCCTGGATAGAGTGCTGTGGTATCACAGCTCACAGCAACCTCCAATTCCTGGGGTCAAGCGAGTCTCTTGCCTCCGCCTCCCAAGGAGCTGGGACTACAGGTGCCCGCCACAACCCCCGGCTATGTTTTTGTTGCAGTTTGGCCAGGGCCAAGTTTGAACCTGCCACCCTCAGTATATGGGGTCGGCACCCTACCCACTGAGCCACAGGCGCCGCCCAAAGTCTCCATCCTTTTTAATGGCTGAATAATATTCCATGGTATACCACAGTTTGATCCATTCATGAACTGATGGGCGCTTAGGTTGTTTCCATGGCTTGGCAATTATGAATTGAGCTAAAAATGCAGTTTAACAGGGGAAGCCTCGAACCATGCTTCTCATTTGCAAACATGTAAACTCTGAGGGATTTCTTGGCCTGTGTTCTCTTCTCTTCTAGATTAAAAGCAAAAGAATAACTAATTTACTTTAAGAGCAAATATTTGCGTCAGTAAAGGAGGAGAGTACTCATGGTGTTTATAACTAATCAAGTCTGGGGGTGCGAGGGAGAAAAATGTAAGTAACTGGAGCTAGAAAAGAGGCAGAGGAATATCTGGATCTAAGTCTTTCTGGGCCCAGACACTTTGAGTCACCTCAGATGAATAGTACTGCCTTTCTTTGCACTTCAATCGTCTAGAAAGCATGTGCTTGCAGAACATGTTGGTTGAGATTAGCTGTTTGGCCCATCCAGTATTCATTTTCCACCAATAGCAATTTGATTTCTCCCTCTTGTTTCAGTCCATGTGGAGTGGGGTTGATTCCTTACCCAGACTTCAGGGGTTCAAAATTAGGTATCATTTTAATGCTGTATAACAAATCATCCCCAAATGCGGTGGCTTTTAAATAGTTATAATAACATTATCTCACTTGATGTGTGTGGGTTAGGAATTCCGAAGTGATTTGGCTGCGTGGTTCTGGCTCAGGGTAACTCAGAAAGATGCAATCAGGTATCAGCTGGATCTGCAGTCATCTGAAGGCTTGCTTAGAACCGAAGGATCCACTTCCAATGTGAATTGCTCACTCACATGGCTGGCAACTTGGTACTGGCTGTTGGCAAGAGGCTTCAGTTCCTGTCTATGTGGCTGCTTGAATGTTCCCACAATATGGTCCCTGGCATCCCTCAAAGGGAACAATTTAAGAGATCAAAGCAAAAGCAACAATTCCTTGATGAGCCAGCCTCAGATGTCACACACTATCACTTTAGCCATATTTCTGTTGGTCACATAGGCCAGCCTTGGCTGAGTCATACATATTATGAAAGAAATAATAAAAAAAGAAGACTATGCCAGCCATGATGACTCATACCTGTAGTCCTAATACTTTGGCAGGCCAAGAGAGGAGGATTTCTTGAGTCCAAGAGTTCAAGACCAGCCTGAGCAACATAGGGGTACTCCATTTGTACAAAATATAGAAAAATTGGCCAGGTGTGATGGGTACACACCTGAAGTCCCAGCTATTCATGAGGCCGAAGGAGGATGGTCACTTAAATGCAGGAGTTTAGGTTACTGTGAGCTATGATGGTGCCACTTCACTCTGGTCGGGAAACAGAGTAAGATCCTGTCCAAAAAAACACACACATACACACACCACCACCATCACCATCAACAACAACAACGAACCCATGATGGGCCAGCCTTGGTTCACTGTGGAAAGGACTATACCAGGGCATGAATATCAGAAGGTAAGATTATTGAGGGTCATCTTGGAAGTTGGCTGCCACATCATTCTAACCTGAGCCTGGACAGTTAGCATATTTTAAACCTTCAGCTACAGTGACTAGTTCAAGAATAGGTACATGATCCAAAGCTATCCAATGATACCCACATTCTGGGATCATTATTTGGAGGCCAAGGGAAAGAGAAACTCTCTTCCTTGTGGGTAGTTAGCAATAAGAATGAATTAGACCTATAGCAGCCAGAGTCCACTATCTGGAACATGACACTGAAGCCAACACAAAGGAAAGCAGAGCCAAGGAAAGGAGTGGCAAGCAGGGGGAGAATGAAAGAGAGAAATGATACCATCTGAGGCCTGGATCCCAGTGCAGCCCAATTCAGATCCATGTAGACTTTTCTCATTCCTATTTTGCTAAAGCCATTTGCGTTGGGCTTCTGTCCTAACATGATTTCTAGATGTTCAGTCTTTCTCATGTATAGTTTGACCAGCCTTTTCTAAGCATCATGACTAGCACCCATTGAGGAAAGAAGAATGAGATTGCTAGCTGTTTAAGCTCATGACCAGAGGAGTTACTGGCATTATAAGTCACTACATAGAAATGGGGAGACATTTTGGGCACCCACGGATTGGTACTCTTTAACTAGACCCAGGGTGTTCAGAAGAGGTACATAATAAAAAGGTAGGAAATGGATTGGTTGTGGAGTCTTATAGTCCATATGTCAATCCCAGTTATATCTCCTACCCACTGAGCAACCTTGGACAAGTTACTTAGCTTTGCTGAGCCCCCATTTCCTTATCTGCATGATGGGAATAGTAATATTTGTTCAAACTACTATGTTCACTCAGCAAACATTCACTATGTGCCAATTGCTATCAATAAAGCAATGATGGAATCAATTCTCGCCTTTGAGGTTTTCATAGTCTTGTTAGAAATATGAATAAAACATGAGTTACAGCATGGTTTGAGAAGTAGTGCTAAAGACATACACTTTGAGGTCATATGGGTAAAAACACCTCATATATTGGGATATGCCTGGACTTTCTGGAAAGGATGCTACATAATCTGAGTTTTCAGGAAATCTAGGAACTGACAGGTTGGAAAAACATAACGTGGAAAGAACAGCCTGGGAAAAAAATTCCAGAGGTGTAAAAGATGGGAGACCATTCAGGAAATTGCAAGTCGATATGTATAGCTTGAATCCCAGGAGTTGAGGGTGTCTTAAAGAAAAGGCAGGTTATAGAGGGCTTTGTAGACCTTGATGAGGAGCTGATGGGGGGAAGATCCTGGGGTTTGAATACAGCTGAGAAATTTCAGAAAAGTATTTTATTGGTGGGGCACAGTAGCTCACCCCTAGCCACTCTGTGAGGCCAAGGCAGGTGGATTACCTGAGCTCAGGAGTTCAAGACCAGTCTGAGCAAGAGCAAGACCCCATCTTAACTGATAGAAAAACTAGTTGGGCATGGTGGCAGGCATCTGTAGTCCCAGCTACTTGGGAGGCTAAGACAGGAGGATCATTTGAGCCCAGGAATTTGAGGTTGCTGTGAGCTGTGATGCCACAGCACTCTACCCAGGGGTAGAGTGAGACATATGACAGAGTGAGACTGTGAAAGAAAAATATTTTCTTAAGAGAAAATTTTTTTTGAGACTGGGTCTTTGTCTGTCACCTGGCCTAGAATGCACTGGTATAATCATAGTTGACTGCAGCCTTGACCTCTTGGACTCAAGAGATCCTTCTGCTTCTGTTTCCTGAGTAGCTGGGATGATAGGCACGTGCTACCACACCTGGCTAATTTTTTTACTTTTTTGTGGAAGCAGGGTCTTGCCATATTTCCCAGGCTGTTCTCAAACTTCTGGCCTCAAACGATCCTCATGCCTTAGCCTCCCAAAGTTCTGGGATTACAGGCATGATCTATCACACCGGGCCAGAAAGGTATTTTAGAAAAATAACTCTAGTAGCCATTGGAGTGGAGAGTATGGATGATAGGAAGAATGGAGCTAAACCTGTGTTGCAATTATCTATTGCTGCATAAAAAATTACTCCAAAACTTAATGGCTAACGAAGATATATTATTTCTCATGATTCTGTGAGTTAGTGGGGCTCAGCTGAGCAAGTCTGTTGCTCTTCATGGTGTCAGCTGGGGTTATCATTCGATTACATTCAATTGAGTACTTAATTGGAGCTGGAACATATAAGACCACTTCACTCATATGTCAGTCATTTCAGTTCAGATGTCTAGAACAGTTGGTAGCTGGGTGGGCCTCTCTCACCACATGATCTCTCATCAGTCCAGTGGTACTCAAGAGGCCATGACTTTCTTCCATAGGTTCCACGTGTCAATTTCTAGAGACATTTTTGGTTACCACAACTGGAAACTTAGGGAATAGAGGCAAGGGATGGTGCTAAATATCCTACGCTGCATAGAATAGCCCATCACCCCAAGGAATTATCTGGCCGAAAGTCAATAATGCTAAGGGTGAAAAATCTTGGTCTAGCTAGCTTGAGCTTTACACGGTGGTTTGGACCCCAAGAGGGTGAAAGTGGAAGCTGCCATATTTCTTTCTTTCTTTCTTTCTTTTTTTTTTTTTAAATTCAGGGAACTTTATTGATGTTATATAACAAGGTGGGGCTTCCTAGACCCCTTCCATTCTTTAGTGGGTCTGGTGTGGAAACTGTGTTGAGGGGAGATTCTCAGTGAGGTGGGGGACTGAGTAGGCAGGGGCACCCCAGCAGCTAAGGCCTTTCTCTTCCTCTCATGCTCTGGCTGGGGCTGGTGGTCTGGGGGTTCTTACTCCTTGGAGGCCATGTGGGCCATAAGATCTACCACCCTGTTGCTGTAGCCAAATTCATTATCATACCAGGCAATGAGTTTGACAAAGTGATCATTGAGGGCAATGCCAGCCCCAGCATCAAAGGTGGAAGAATGGGGGTCACTATTGAAGTCAGAGGAGACTACCTGGTGCTTGGTATAACCCAGGATACCCTTGAGGGGCCCTCTGATGCCTGCTTCACCACATTCTTGATGTCATCATATTTGGCAGCCTTCTCCAGACGGCAGGTGAGATCCACGACCGACATGTTGGCAGTGGGGACACAGAAAGCCATGCCAGTGAGCTTCCCATTCAGCTCAGAGATAACCATGCCCACAGCCTTGGCTGACCAGTTAAGGCAGGGATGATGTCCTGGAGAGCCCCGTGACCATCATACCACAACTTCTCAGAGGGGCCATCCACAGTCTTCTGTGTGGCAGTGATGTCATGGACATGAGTGGATCACTGTGGTCATGAGTCCCTCCACAATGCTGAAGTTGTCATGGATGACCTTAGCCAAGGGGGCTAAGCAGTTGATGGTGTAGGAGGCATTGCTAATAATGCTGAGGCTGTTTTTGTACTTCTCGTGGTTCACACCCATCACAAACATGGGGGCATCAGCAGAAGGGGCAGAGATGATAACCCTTTTGGCACCCCCCTGTAGGGGAGCCCCTGCCTTCTCCATGGTGGTAAAGATGCCAGTGCACTCCACAACATACTCAGCGCCTGCCTCACCCCATTTGATTCTGGAGGGATCTCACTCCTGGAAGATGGTTATGGGATTTCCATTGATGACAAGCTTCCAGTTCTCAGCCTTGACTGTGCCATGGAATTTACCATGGGTGGAATCATACTGGTACATGTAGACCACGTAGTTGAGGTCAATGAAGGGGTCATTGATGGCGACAATATCCACTTTGCCAGAGTTAAAAGCAGCCCTGACGACCAGGCGCCCAATACGACCAAAGCTGTTTATTCCGACCTTCCCTTTCACCGTGGTGCCTCAGGGATGCCGCTGGCACTGCACTAGAAGAAGTGGCTGTCTGATGAACGGGAGGACCAGAGAGCCTAAGCTGCCATATTTCTTAAGGTCTATGCTCGTAATTCACAAAACATCGCTTCCTCCACATTTTCTTTTGTTGAGACAGAGTCTCCCTCTGTCACCCTTGGGTAGAGTGCCGTGGTGTCATAGCTCAGAGCAACCTCAAACTCCTGAGTTCAAGATATCCTCCTGCCTCAGCCTTCGGAGTAGCTGGGAGTACAGGTGGTCGCTACAATGTCCTGCTAGTTTTTCTATTTTTAGTAGAGACAGGGTCAGTCTCACTCTTGCTCAGGCTGGTCTTAAATTTTTCAGCTCCAGCAATCCACCTACCTTGGCCTCCCAGGGTGCTAGGGTTACAGGTGTGAGCCACTGTGCTGGCCTTTTTTTTTTTTTTTTCAAAAGGTGAGGTCTCAATGCCACCTAGGCTGCAGTACAGTGGTGTCCTCATAACTCTCCAGAGTAGCTGGGACTACAGGTGTGAGCCACCACACCCAGCTGTACTTTCTCCACATTCTATTGGTCAAACCAAGTAACAAGGCCAGCTGTGACCTAAGTGGAGAAGAATTAGTCCTCCTCCCCCATCCACAGGTAACCAGTCATCTACTTCCTGTCTCTATAGATTTTTGGTGTCCATTTTTACAGACAATTCTGCTAGAGCCAGGAAGACTACTAAATGAGAGAGATTCATGCGAGAGGTGATCGTGGTGAGCTCAGGCATTGGCAAAGTGTCCTCATGAGAAAATGAAAAAATTGTAGTTAAAATCTCTTTGCAAAGTGTTACATAAATATACTAATTTCATAATCCAGACTGCCCTTAGCCAGGAACTGCTGTCCCTAGCAGCTTTCTCTTAAGCCAGGCTTTCTGTCAATAGGCCTCTGCTCCATGGCTGTCCAATCCCCCTGCCCTCTGTTGAGTTCATCAAAGCTTCTGCTGACTCCAGAAGAATCTAGAGAATGATCACTGCAGTGAAAGTCTCAAATCATCCCCCAGGGCCCCTAATAACAAAACATCTGCTTGTCATTCTCTCCTACCCCTCTGGGTTTTAGTGAGAAAATAGCGTTTAAATGATAATAATGGTAAACAACTTAAAAACCAGACCTTCTGGCTTCCAAGAAGGGAGGTTTAATTTGAAGGCAGCTAATTATCCACTCTTTATAATTTACAAAGAGTGGTTGCCTTGCCTCCTGTCCCTGGTCTGTGAACAATAGTCAGAAAGATGAAAAAAAAAATCTGAGTCAATACATTTTAGAAATCAGAGGGCAGAGAATCCCCAAGCTGAAGAAGAATCTTATCAAACATGTAATCCAAACCTCTCATTTTATTGATGGAAAAAAACTGAGACCCAGAAAGGGAATGGGGCTTGCCCAGAGTCACCCAGCAACCTGGTGGGTAGCAGAACGGGCACTAGAACTAAAGGCTCCACACTGGCTCTAGTCTAAAGCCCTGCCCAAGGAGATGAAAGGATAGCTCCACCTGCCCCACACAGCCTGGGAGACTGCAAAGTGGCAGTTGATGCATCCCAGTTTCTCCATAATCATCAGTGTGGGACCACAATCCAGGAGATAGAAATAATTCCTCAAGGGCTGGGAAATGGTTTAAATTGCAGACGGACCTACATCAGGGAGATCTTTGCTTCACATTAAGATTTAACATGTTTAATTTGGTAGTGTCCTGCACTTTTTTTTTTTTTTTTTGCGTGTTATACCTTCTATGTAGGATCTTAGAGGAAGAACTTTCAAGACATTTCTAGTTACACTGATGATGGGAAAGACTGATACTTGATGTTTTTTAGCCATTAAACCTGGGGTTTCAATTCAGTGGAATATCGCCAACTCTAACTTTTCTTGAAATGAAAAGAAATTCTAGGAAGATAAGACTTGACCTTACTTTCTCTTCCTGGGTGTCTGCCCTCTGGGTTTGGACAGGCCCCAGAGGACTCCAGAATATAGTTGCTGTGACAGTGCAACCATCCCTCACATTTCCAAGGTACTAGCTCATGTTGCTGCTTCTGCCTGGAATTCCCCCCTGCACTCCTTGTCACAGTAAAATCTCCTCTTCATCTGATCTTTCCCTAAGTTATAATCATTCCTCTGATATGCACCTTCCTAGCTATCTCTCTTCATTTCCCTTGAGTAGTACTGGTCATAGCTTATTATCTTGTACTTATTGTGCAATTATTTAATGAGTGACTGACTCTTTTCTTTCTTTTTTTTGAGACAGAATCTCACTTTGTCGCCCTCAGTAGAGTGCTATGGCACCACAGCTCACGGTAACTTCAACTCCTGGGCTTAAGCGATTCTCATGACTCAGCCTCACAAGTAGCTGGGACTACAGGTGCCTGCCACAATGCCTGGCTATTTTTTGGTTGCAGTTGTCATATTGTTTGGCAGGCTCGGGCTGGATTTGAACCCGCCAGCTCCGGTGTATGTGGCTGGTGCCCTTAGCCACTGAGCTACAGGCGCCCGGAGCCTTGACTAATTCTCTTATTAGATTATATGTTCTGATAAATTAGGCACCTCATCTGTTTTGTTCACCAGCCTTATCCCCAGTGTTACCTGGCATCTAATAGTATGCTATAAATATTTGCTGAATAAATGATTGAATAAAAGTGGCAGGACAGCCACTCAAGAGGGTGAGGCAGGAGGATCACTTGAACCCAGAAGCTTGAGGTTGCTGTGAGCTAGGCTGATGCCTTGGCACTCTAGCCTGGTAGCCCCAGTGATAGAGTGAGACTCTGTCTCAGAAAAAAAAAAAGAGAGAGGGAGAGAGAGCAAGAGAAAGAATAAAGTGGCAGATAATCCCAGGGGTTCTCAACCTGTGGGTTGCGATTCCTTTGGGGGTTGAATGACCCTTTCACAGGGGTCGCCTAAGACCATTGGAAAACACATATTTTTGAAAAACACATATTTCTACACACATGAAGTAGCAAGGAAAATAATTTTATGGTTGGGGGTCACCATAACATGAGGAACTGTATTTAAGGGTCACGGCATTAGGAAGGTTGAGAACCACTGGAATGGACCAACTCTTCTGATTCCAAATAAAGAGTAAAGAAATTGTGGCCCAGAGATGGGCAATGATTTTCCCAGAGTCACACAGCAGGCATCTAATAGCTCCTTGCTGATTATTCACTTCTTTTAAATACCTAGGTCCTGGGACAGGGCCATTTTGAGGAGATGGAAAGTTGAGAGACTCAGCTGTTTTCCATGCTGTCTTAGTTTGTTTGTGCTGCTATAATGGAACACCTGAAACTGGGCAATTTATAAAGAACAGAAATTTATTTCTCACAGCTGGGAAGGCTGGAAAGTCCGTGATCAAGGTGCTAGCAGGTTCAGTTGCCTGATGAGGCCAGCTCTCTGCTTCCAAGATGGCACCTTGATGCTACATCCTCTGGAGAGGAGGAAGGCTATGTCCTCATGTGGTGAAACACAGAAGGGCAAGTGGTTTGAACTTCCTCCATCAAGCACTTTTATGAGGGCACCTAATCCCATTCCTGAAGGCAGACCCCTCTTATGACTTGATCACCTCTTAAAGGCCCTACCTCTTAACATCACATTGGCCACCCCTGAATTTTAGAGGCGACACATTCAAACCATAGCACATGACCTGGACAATTGTAGTCCTTTCCTTAACAGAAGGCTCCCCATCGAGTAGGCATTCTGAAGCCTGGTCCATGGAGGGGCTCCCAGGATCTATGTACCCCTCTGAATTGTATGCAGGTATGTTGGGGAACATTTTTCAATAGAGAAGGTGCAAGGCTTTCATCTGATCCTTAAAATAACACTTTCAACATGCTAAGAACTACTCATACCAGTATTCTGCTGAAGCTCTTCTTCCCTTCTAGCTAGGAAACTCATTCCAAGGGTCAAGAATCTCTGGTGACTGAAATATGGCTTAGTGTAAGGCTGTGTGGCAAGCAGTGATCAGAACAAATATGTGGCTAACATATTGGATCAGAGAGAAACGCATTTTCAGCTTCAGTTGGTTTGGGGTATCAGGGAAAGCTGCCAAGTAAGCTGGACTGTAAAGGACTGAGGAGGTTCACAAGGCTGGAAGTGATGTAGGGAAAGGAATAGAGTTCAGAATTCCCTTCTGGCAGCTCAATGTCTTCATTGACTCCCATGTCCAAAAGGAGAGGCTATTTAAATTGTTCAGTATTGGAGTCATTTTTGTTCCAAGACAAACCTGGCATAGAGCCCCCCCCCAACTTTAGAAGAAAACGTGGGCTGATTTTGTGATGCCAACCACTGCCAGTGGCCATTTGTCCCCTCTGTTGAATTATTCATCCTGTGAAATGAATTATTAATTTCCAATTTTGTATAGCAAATACTAGGCAAACAGGTAGAAATGGAGTTGGGACTCTGGGCATAGAGCCACAGGTTCTCTGAAGCACAGGCCACCAATGCCAAGAAATTACACAGGAATTCTACAAGGGCTCATGCACTTAACTGAGGGTGAAGCTGGCACAAGATTGTGGTGGCCCTGAAGGGCTGGGCTCCATTATCCTCCAGCTCTCAGGCCTCTTGCTTTCCTGAGCCTTGGCTGTAGAGCTTCTGGCTGCCTCTGGCTCAGGGCTGCAGTGCATATGCAGAGTGGGCTCAAGCAGCCTTCTGTACAGGGACTTGGGCTTGCATCTGAGTCTACCATCCAAGTGACTGTTAGTCAAGCAGTGTTTCTCAAGCTTGGCTCTATTGACATTTTGGCCTGTATTATTTCTTTTTGTAGGGGACTATTCTGTACACTGTATGGTGTTGAGAAGCATTTCTGGTTTCTAGAAGTTCTGCTAGAAGCCAGTACTATGCTCCCCCTGATCCTAGTTGTGACAACCAAAAATGTCTGTGTCCCCTGGTGCACTGGTTCCCTCGGGGGAAAAGTTACTCCTGCTTGAGAACCACTGGTAAGTGCCTTCACTTCTTTGAGTCTCTTTTTCTCATCTGTTAAATGGTCTTAGGATGCTCTCCAGCAATGGAAGGTACCATGAGCTTCCTTCTTCCCTTCAGTGGCAGAAAAAACTTATCTGTTCCAGCATTCCAAGCAGGAGTCCTCAGAGTCAGGCGAGTTAGGCCACCTAGGTCATATCCAAAATTAGTGTCTCCATTCAGTGGAGTGTGCTGATTGGTTAAAGCCTATAAGGTCCTGTCTGTGGAACTTGGGATGGAATCACATCCCCTAAATATATGGTGAGCTAAAGCCTTAAATCCAGTGACTATTCTTAAACCAATTATTACAGCTGGGAGAGGGGAACAGAATATGCCGCATCTGGTACTTGACTAACATTTAGAGTTGGGGAATGGGGAGGTGGGAACGTTGGTCTCACTCAACCACAGGGACTGGAATTAGGGGAGGGTTATGTTGCTACCAGAAAAGAGGGAATGGATGCTGGATAGGTATCTTGGTTCATTTTGTGCTACTTTAACGGAATGCTTGAGATGGATAATTTATAATAAATAGAAATGAATTGGGTCACAGTTCTAGAGGCTGGGAAGTCCAAGATCAAGGGGCTGGCATCTAGTGAAGGCCTTCTTGCTGCATTATCCCATGGAAGAAGGGCAAAGAGAGGGTGAGAGAGAACGCAAGATTGAACTGGCAGCCTCAAGCCCTTTTATAACTGGCATCAATTCAATTGTGCGGGTGGAGCCCTCATGTCCTAAACATCTCCCATTAGGCCCTACCTCCCAACACTGTTGCTTTGGTAATTAAACTTCCAACACATGCTTTTTGGGGGACAAGGTACAGGCAGGCAAGAACAAAGGTGTTTCCTGCATGGAGACAAGAGAGGGCCACTGGGGAGGGGAGCATGTTAGTATATCTGTGTAGAGTGGATCAGACATGTATTGTACACCGTTTTTGATCTACTTGGAATCACCTTTTACTCCAACTCATGATGGGTGCTCTCAGGGCAACTGGACAGCACCTCAATTCTCATGCCCTGAGGGTGTGGGGTACCCGCCAATCTCAGTGCTCATCCTTAAGCAACCAAGAAGTGTGGGACACTAAGTCCCATGCGTCAACTCTTTACCAACAGGGATGGGAGCAGATGGATAAATGCTTCTCCCTTTATTCCTCAGAAGGGACATTTCTAAGATATATTTCCTAAGGCATCTCTGAGGTCTTGAGGGATTGAGCACTAGTCAGTCACCCAGATCAGGGCCATTCATGGCCAGTTCTTATCTTGGCTCTTGCTCCTTACCCGCCCTTCACTCCTGCTCCCTAGGGCCACTTCCCGCATTAACTATTCACATAGAAACCTTTGTCTTGGATTCTCCTTCTGGGTGAACCCAAGATAAGTCAAAGATTTTAGCTAGTTTGAGATTTAGATTTGTCTTTATACACGTACTCTTTAGCTATGTGAAAAACAAAGAAAAGTAAGTTCTGTGCCTGTTAATTGGCCTCTGCCTGCTGATTGGGGGCTGTGCTCAGAGGACACTGCATGAAGGGACTGAAAGTCTTGATTCTGGCAGTGAGACCTAGGCCTTTCTTGGCAGGAGGCAGCTGCCTGCCAGCTGCTGTGCCCAGGGTGGGCAGGTGGGTGGCAGAAGCTTTTCATGATGAGCTACTGCCAGGAGAAAGTTATCAGGAGCTGATTGCAGAGGCCTTGAGAACTTTATCAAGATGTCACCAATCAAACAGGGAAGACTGCTCTGCCTCCACTGAGCCCCTGTGATTCTGACCAATGTATCAGGATACTGACATGTTCCCAACACCATTAGGGCATCGAGTGCTTACTGGTGATAAGGCACACCAGTAGTATCTTTGCAGAGATAGTCAGAGGGGCTAGAGAATGGGCTGTCCCCTGTCTGGCAGCCTTGCCTATCCCTTGCTGACTATAGACACATGTCGCAATATGTCTCTACTTCTTAATCCCCTGGGCTCAGTTTCCTCTACTGATGCCCACTGATAATCCCTGACACTGTTCGGATGAGTGCCTCATTTTCTCAGCCCTCTGGCCTCTGCTCAGCCACCTTTTCTCAGCCTCTGTGCCAGTCGCCCAACAAAGCCATCAGCAGCCTCCCCAGGTTCAAACCTGCTGATTGCCAACGAGGTCAAAAGGCCTAGTACTTACTTTTTTTTTTTTTTTGAGATAGAGTCTTGCTCTGTTGTCCTGGGGTTGAGTGTTGTGGCGTCATCATAGCTCACAGCAACCTTAAACTTTTGGTCTCAAGCCATCCTCTTGCCTCAGCCTCCCGTGTAGCTGGGACTATAAGTGTCTGCCATGACACCTGGCTAATTCTTTCTATTTTTAGTAGAGATGGGTTCTTGCTCTTGTTCAGGCTGGTCTCAAACTCCTGAGCTCAAGCAGTCTACCCACCTTGGCCTCCCAGAGTGCTAGGATTACAGGTGTGAACCACCATGCCCAGCCAGGTACTTCTAACAGCCTCTAGCTTCTTAGTAGAAAACCCTGCGGTGCCAACAGGGCATGAAGGCAATTTATGGTCAGGTATACCTGGGGAATTCAAGACACAGCTGAATGGCTATTGATTAGCCTCAGATTGCTATTTTTCAGTGACTCCCCATGGCAGTTCAAGGGCCTGTGTGTGGCATTTGCACCTCTTCAACATCATCTTCTCTTGCCCTGTGACCACTCACCACTGAATCATCTGTAGCTCAACATTCATCCCACTCTCCCTCTAGCTCTCATGCCTATGCTCCAGCTGGTCCCCCTGAAGTGGAGGCTCCTGTTACCCTTTATCTGGCATACTTTGTTTTTTGATTTTCTTTTTCCTTTTTTATTGTTTGGGATTTATTGTACCTGGCATACTTTGAATCATCTTTCAGGTTTCAGCGGAATGCTATCACCTCTAGGAAGCTCTTTTTTACCTTCTCGAACTGAGAAAGGTTCCTCTTGTAAGTTTCCAAGTTGCCTAAAATAAACCTTAGCACATTGCCTTGTACTCTTCTGTTTATGTATCTATCTTCTGCAGCAGGTGATGAATTCCTAGATATTCAAGTACTATTTCTAGATCATCCATCATGTCCTCTGGGCCAAGCCCTGTGTCTGGCACAAAGAAAGTGCTCAGGAAGTTGTTTTTTTTTTTTTTAAGAGACAAAGTCTTGATCTGTCTGTCACCTGGCTAGACTGGAGTACTGCGGTGCCATGATAGTTCACTGCAACCTCAAATTCCTGGGCTCAAGTGATCTTCCTGCCTCAGCCTCCCAATTAGCTAGCACTATAGGCACGTTCTGCCATTCCTAGATAATTTTATTTATTTTTCATTTATTAATTTAATTTAATTTATAGAGTCTCACTTTGTCACCCTTGGTAAAGTGCTATGGCATCATAGCTCACAGCAACCTCAAACTCTTGGGATCAAATGATTCTTTTATTTATTTATTTATTTTGAGACAGAGTCTCACTATGTTGCCCTCGGTAGAGTGCTGTGGCATTACAGCTCACAGGAACCTCAAACTCTTGGGCTCAAGCGATTCTCTTGCCTCAGCCCTCCAAATAACTGGGACTAAAGGCGCCTGCCACAATGCACGGCCATTTTTTGTTGCAGTTGTCATTGTTGTTTAGCTGGGCCAGGGCCAGGTTCAAACCCGCCACCCTCAGTGTATGTGGCCGGCACTGTAATCACCGTGCTATGGGTGCCTCAGCCTCCCAAATCACTGAGACTACAGGCACTTGCCACAGTGCACGGCTATTTTTAAGAGACAGGGGTCTCGCTCTTGCTCAGGTCTAGAACTCATGAGCTCAAGCAATCCACCCACCTCAGCCTCCCAGAGTGCTAGGAATACAGGGATGAGCCACTGTGCCCAGACTAATATATTTTTTAAATTTTTTGTAGAGATGAGAGTCTCACTAGGTTGCCCAGGAGGCTACAAACTTCTGGCCTCAAGTAGTTCTTCCAGCTTGGCCTCCTAAAGTGCTGGGATTATATGCATGAACCACTATGCCTGGCCTCAGTAAGTATTTATTGAATAAAAGAACATCTAATAATATAGTGTCTAATAGTGACATGAGGGTATATTGCAAGTAAATGAAATCTCAGGTTTTATAAACTGTGGAAAACAGTGGAAAAATAAGTCATGTTAATATGGTGTGTTAATATTGAGTTATTACATCGAATACATGTTTATATTTATTATAAATTGCCTATTTATATAGGCAATTATCTTAAAATTCATATAACCACAAAGGTTTTGTTTTTGTTTTGTTTTTTTGAGACAGTCTCACTCTGTCACCGTTGGTAGAGTGCTGTGGCATCATAGCTCACAGCAACCTCAAACTCTTGGACTCAAGCAATCCTCCTGCCTCAGTCTCGTGAGTAGCTGGAACTACAGGCACCCATCACAAAGCCCTGCTAGTTTTTTTTCTACTTTTAGTAGAGATGGGGTCTGGCTCTTGCTTAGGCTGGTCTTGAATTCCTGAGTTCAAGCAATCCACCCATGTCAGCCTCATAGAGTGCTAGGATTATAGGTGTGAGCTATTGTGCTCAGCCATCCACAATTTTTTTTAAAATACTGTATTATTAAAAATAGAAATAGGCTCAGCGGGCTAGGGCGCCAGCCACGTACACCTGAGCTGGCGAGTTCGAATCCAGCCCAGGCCTGCCAAACAACAATGATGGCTGCAACCAAAAAATGGCCGGGCGTTGTGGCTTGAGCCTGTGGTCCCAGCTACTTGGGAGGCAGAGGCAAGAGACTCGCTTGAGCCCAGGAATTGGAGGTTGCTGTGAGCTGTGATGCTACAGCTCTCTATCCAGGGTGACAGCTTGAGGCTCTGTCTCAAAAAAACAAACAAACAAACAAACAAACAAACAAAAAAAAATAAAAAATAAAAATAGAAATAAATAAATATGCACCAATCTAACAACACAAACATTGTGTTATTTTCCTCTACCCCATGCCCCTCAGCAACTATGTTTTCCTCAATCGTAGTACATGCTCTTTCTACCCTTTCACTTAACATTACAACATCAACATTTTCCTTGCTGGAATCACGACCTTTGGAGCTAAAAGGAACTTTAGAAATGATCCCATCCACTGCTTTATTTTAAGTAGTAAAGGAAACTGAGGCCTAGAGGGGTGAGTGACTCCAAGTCTCCCAACAAAATGACAATTCTAGTTTCTTCACTTCCTGACCTCTTATTTGGTCTTCCTGCCTGGTAGCCTTTGGGATTTTCTTAAGACACTTTCTCCACTTTTGGTTCTGAACAGAAAAATACTTTGATATGAGAACTCTGAAGTCCAGATGGATCAGAACTGGACTTGCATGCAATCATTTGTTGGAGTTTAATGACATATAAAATTCTATACTCCTATGGGAACTCTCAAGCATTGCTGGTGGAAGAGTCAATTAAATTGGTACAATCACTTTGAAAAACTTGAAAGTATTTCCCAGAGTTAAACATCCACCTACCCTATGGCCAGAAATACTCTCACCAGAAATGAGAGCTTAGGTCCAACAAACAGTATGTACAGGAATGTTCATAGCTTCTTTATTCATAGTAGCCCAAAATTGGTCATAACCCCAACATCTATCCACAGTAGAATGCATAAATCATTATGGTCTAATCAAATCCTAGACAACAATGAGAAACAACAAACCTCTGCTATATATCAAATCACATACGAGTCTCATGGACATAATGCTGAGTGCAAGAAGTCAGGTATAAAAGAGTATATCTGTATGATTCCATTCATAGTTTAGTGAAGATAGGACAAACTAACCTACAATGAGAAAACAGTAGTGGTTATGTAGGAAGGTAGATATAAACTTTTAGCTGTTAATTGAAGGCTGATAACATTCTATATTTTGATGGAGGTGTTGGTAACACAGGTGTTTACATACATAAAACTGCATCAGACTGTGTACTTAGGGTTTGATCATGTTAGGCGCAGCATGGAGGCGCATGCCTGTAATCCTAGCACTCTGGGAGGCCAAGGTGACTGGATTGCCCTGAGCTCACAGATTCGAGACCAGCATGAGTCCAAGAGTTGGAAATTGCTGTGAGCCATGATGCCACAGCTCTCTACCGAGGGCAATAAAGTGAGACTCTGTTAAAAAAAAAAAAAAGATTTGAGTGCTTTATATGTGAAATAAAATTTTAAACCTATATTATGATTCTCAAACTGGTACAATCTGAGTAAAGTCTGTAGTCTTATTAATTGTATTGTGTCAATTAATTTACTGATAATGCTCCATAGTTATGTGAGTACTGTTTTTTTTTGAGATGGAGTCTAACTCTGTTGCCCAGGCTAGATTACAGTGTTGTAGCATTAGCGTAGCTCACAGCAATCTCAAATTCAGGGTTCAAGTGATCCTCCTGCCTCATCCTCTCTAGTAGCTGGGACTACAGATGCTCACCACAATGCTCAACTAATTTCCCTATTTTTTTTTTTAGTAGAAACGAGGTCTTCCTCTTGCTCAAGTTGGCCTCAAACTCCTGAGCTGAAGGGACCTCCTGCCTCGGCCTCATAGAGTGCTAGGATTAGAGGTGAGCCACTGTGCCTGGCTGTTATGTGAGATGTTAATAATAGGGGAAGTTGGGTGATAAGTAAACAGAACTTATCTGTACTATTTTTGAAAATTCTTGTGAGTCTATAATTACTTCAAAATGCAAAGTTAACAAAATCTTATCCTCCCTTTTCTTCATTAAAAAATCTGATAGTTTTAGCCAGGCATTGTGGCAGGTGCCTGTAGTCCCAGCTACTCGGGAGGCTGAGGCAAGAGAATCACCTAAGCCCTGGAGTTGGAGATTGCTATGAGCTGTGACTCCATGACACTACTGAGGGTGATAAAAGTGAAACTCTGTCTCTAAAAAAAAACACCCCGATAGTTTAAATATAGTATTCTTTCAATCATATTCCTCCTCATCTTCAACCAAATTTTTGGATCAAATGCATTTATTGGTACTTCTTTTCTAAGTAGTTTCAGATCCTTCCTTCTGTCTTTCTTTCCCCATCCTTTCTTTGAGTATCATTGAATTTGGCCTGGTCCTCATTTCGGTCCCTTCTAGATCATTCCACCTTGGTGAATGCCTGCTCTAAGAAGCCATGTCCACTTTGCTGCCCATAGGTTCTTACTACCCTACATCTTGCTGACTCCGAGAGCTGGGAAGTCTAGAATTCTTAATTCCACCCTCCTCCCTGCTCCAACCCCTGGTGACCTGTGGGCAGGTGTTTCATTTCTAAGTCTGGGTTTACCTGTTTGGAAAATGGGCTGAATAATAGATGCCTCCCTCACCAGGGTGTTGAACTTTAATTACTGTTTGCAACATTGCTTAAGATGTGGAGATGAAAGGCAGTTTTAAAAGTTCATGTTATTGGCATTAGTAATAAAGCTGAGGAATTTGTGAGTTTGTAAGATTGTCATAATACTGGGAAAGAGAGAAAAGAAGGTTGATTTTATGCAGAAATACCATGCCCCCAAAGCAGCCACAGATCCTGGTTGGTATAAACAGCAAGAACATGTTGTACCTCAAAGTAGTTTGCAAACTTCACATTCTTCCACACCCATGAAAATATAGAACCATCAATTCCACAACTGAAAATAAGGAGTTTACCTGGGGTTACAAGGCAGGAAATTCAGGGCCGATGTTTGGCTGAGACCATTCTCAGTTCTCTTCACAATTTATAAGAAAAATGCAGTTTCAGCACAGAGTTATTTATTTTTTACCATCAATACTTTTCTTTTTCTTCTTGTGTTCTGATCACATTTCTACTAATATCTAATAAGAACTTTTAGAAAATTACCATTTTTAAAACACTTTGTACAGGAGCACTATATATACTTTATGTAGGATAAAATAAAAGGCTAACACTCAGCTCAAGCCCTCAAAGACTTTACCATCAAACCAGAAGATAAATAGGAGTGAGTGGCCTATATTTAGAATTTACTTCATGGTGCCCTGTTATTAATAATAACTGCCCCCTTTGGAGTGTCCAAAGCTCTTTAAAATGCATTACTTCATTTGATCCACTGACAGGGCTGGAATTACAAGCTCTGCTTTAAGGGTGAAGAAACTGAAACTCAGATAGAAGTGACTTTTCTAAGGCCATATAGCCTGCAAGTGATGGTCTTAAGACTTAAAGTTGGTTTCAAGAATTACAATAGTCTAGCTAGGGGAATCTAGTGGAATGATGTAGTATTCTTTCTACTGTATTGCCACTTCTGGTAGTGACTCAAAAGAGATCCTTGGCTTTTTGTCCAAGGCTTAAGGGTAGTCTAGGCCAGAGACCAATGTCACCTGGCATCTAATCAGAGGTGGTGTGTAGCATAGAGGTTAAGGGTATGGACCTTGGACTCAGAGGCTTTGGTTTCATTCCTGGCTCTTAGATGGCTATAAGAATTGGAGCTTATAACCTTACTTTGCTGAGCTTCATTTCTTTATCTGTTCAATGGATATACATGTATATAATAACACTGCTTTCAACGTCACTGGGTTCTATTAAGAGATAATCTATGGAGTGCACTTAGCCCTGTGCCTGGCAGACATAGGCTTTGCTAAAGGTTATCAGGTGATAATAGTAGACAAATGAAGGATCAGTGTACCTTAACCCCTGAAAGGAACCATCTTGGGCCAAGAACCCACAGGAATTAAAAACCAAAACAAAATAACCCCCCCCCTCTCTTTTTTCTTTGAGACAGGGTCCTGCTCTGTTGCTCAGGTAATTATAGTATATATCATGACCAAGAAATGGACCCTGATGCAATCCACTCACCTATTCAGATTGCACCAGTTTTACATGCATTTGTTCGTGTGTATGTGTTTGTGTGTTCAGTTCTCTACAAGGTTATCACATGGAGATTTGTTTGACCATCACCACAGTCAAGATACAAAACCGTTTCATCACAAAGATCCCTCACGTAACCCTTCTACAGTCACAGCCTTCTCCCTTTCTCCCTGCATTTCTAACTCTGGCAACCACTAATTTTTTCTCCATCTCTATAATTTTGTCATTTCAAGAATGTTATATAAGTAGAATTACACAGTATGTGAACCTTTGAGATTGTCTCTTTTTACTCAGCATAATTTCCTCAAGATCAAACACATTTGTTGCAGGTATCAATAGTTCCTTCCTTTTTATTGTTGAGTAATAGTAGTCTGTGGTATTGGATGTACCACAGTTTGTTTTGCATTCACTCATTGAAAGACATTTTGTTTGTTTCCTATTTGAGGCTTCTATGGATAAAGCTGCTTCTGAATAATCATGTACAATAAAAGTTCTTGTGTGAACTTTTGCATTTCTCTGGGATAAATGCCCAAGAGTATAATTGTTGGGTATTATTAAAGGTATGTTTAGTTTTGTAAGAAACTGCCATACTTTTTTTCCGGAATAACAGCCATTTTGCATTCCCACTAGCAATGTATGAATGATCCAGTTTCTCTGTATACTTACTAGCATTTAGTGTTATCATTTTTTTAAATTGTAGGCTTTCTGATAGACACAGTTAAATATCATTGTGGTTTCAATTTGCATTTCCCTAATGACTAATAATACTGAGCATCTTTTCTTGTGTTCCTTTGCCATTTATATACTTTCTTCAGTCATTGTGCATGTATTTGTCCATTTTTTTCCTTCCTTCCTTCCTTCCTTCTTTCCTTCCTTTTTTTGAGACAGAATCTCACTCTGTTGCCCAGGCTAGAGTGCCATGGTAACTCACAGCAACTCAAACTCCTGGGTTCAAGCTATTCTCCTCCCTCAGCCCCCTGAATACCTGGGACTATAAGAGCCTACCACCACACCTGGCTAGTTTTTCTATTTTTAGTAGAGATGGGGCTTCACTCTTGTTCAGGTTGGTATGGAACTCCTGAGCTCAAGCAATTCCCCTTGCTTTGGCCTTCTAGGATTATAGGCGCGAGCCACAGTGCCTCATTTTCTAATTGTTTGATTTTTAATGGTGGTTGTTTTAGAAGTGGGGTCTCATAATGTTGCCCACTCTGGATTCCTGGGCTCAAATGATTCTCCTACTGAGCCTCCTGAGTAGCTGGGACTATAAGCCTGTGCCACTGTGCCCAGCTTTTGAGTTTTGTTAGTTCTTCGCCAGATATGTAGTTTATGAACATTTTCTCTCAGTCTGTAGGTTATCTTTTCATCCTCTTCACAGGGACTTTCATAAAGCCTAGTTGGGTTGTAGTCCAGTTTATTAATTTTTTCTTTAATGGCTTGTGCTTTTGATGTCACCTTTACAAAACTTTTTGCCTAGTCCTAGATCCCAAAGATTCTCTCCTATGTTTTTTTTCCTAAAAGTTTTATAGTTTTGTGTTTCGCATTTAAGTCCTTATCCATTTTGAGTTAATATTTGTATATGGTCCAGGTTCATTCTTTTGTCAGCAGATGTCTAATTGCTCTGGCACTATTTATTGAAGGAAGCATTTTTTTCTCTACTGAATTGCTTTTGCACTTTTGTCAAAAATCAATCAGGTGGGGGTGGCACCTGTGGCTCAAAAGGAGTAGGGCGCCAGCCCCATATGCTGGAGGTGGCGGGTTCAAACCCAGCCCTAGCCAAAAGCTGCAAAAAAAAAAAAAAAAAAAAAAATCAATCAGGCAGAGTCTGTTTCTGAGCCAGGAACCCAAAGGAAATTGACTCAAATATTGAACTCAGGTGAACAAAGCACAAGAAATCAATCCATACAGAGACTGAATGAAGACTAATATGTGAAACATTTATCTTGTTTTTTTTTTTTTTTTTTTTTGAGACAGCACCTCAAGCTATCACCCTGGGTAGAGTGCTGTGGCATCACAGCTCACAGCAACCTCCAATTCCTGGGCTCAAGCGAGTCTCTTGCCTCCGCCTCTCAAGTAGCTGGGACTCCAGGTGCCCGCCACAACGCCCGGCCATTTTTTGGTTGCAGCTGTCATTGTTGTTTGGCGGGCCTGGGCTGGATTCGAACCCGCCAGCTCAGGTGTACGTGGCTGGCGCCTTAGCCCGTT
>CAUYRH010075749.1:0-32003 GCA_963574655.1 Perodicticus potto | reverse complement strand
CATTTTTTGGTCTTCCTTAGCACTATGAGATTGCTGAAAGGTCCACCAAGCTTTCAGCAGATTTCTACTTAGCTTCTTAGCCTCTCATTCTTTTCATTCTTCCCAGCCCTACAACGCCCACAAAAGTCTCACTGAATTGCTCTGGGATAGAGTGCCATAGCATCAGCCTATCTCATAGAAACCTCAAACTCAACGGAGAGAGCTTCTCTCTCCCCACTTGTAATCTATCCCTCTACCAGGAGCTTTGGTGTTTTCTGTATTCTTTTCTGTAAATCAATTCTGTCTTACCACGGAGGGGTGGGGGGGCAGAAATAATGTAATGAAGAATAATAAAATACATATATTTAAAATAAAAAAGAATAGTACAAACTGTGGAAAAAAAAATTCTTGGGAGGTTCATTCTCCTGAACTAGAGATATAACTTCTGGGCCTGATTCATTTGGAAGACCAATTTTATATGTATTAAGACAAATAGACGAACAACTCCAGAACTTATCCCAGGATTTTCAGTACTTTGGGGTGGTGTTTTAGCCAGAAAATCTCGTGATTCCAAAGGACAGCAAGACAGGAAATCTCGTGATTCCAGGGAACTCACACTAGCTCAGCTGTGGGATGTGTTGATGTACAACACAGGAAAGCCCTCAGCTCTGCTTGACAAGCCTCCCTAGGTGACGAGGTGACACCTTGGAGGGCGTGCGCATTGGCAGGCACCCCGACGTATCAGAGGAGAAGAGGAAGCCACTGGGGTGAAGCAAGAAGAATCTTCTCCCCCCAGAGAAATGGGAAAGTAAAACCAGGAAGATTCTAGAAACCTGGGATCCTTGAGATACAATTCCTTCCTGGGTCACCACCACGTTCATAGAATCCCAGAATGTCCATCTGCCATCCATGATTACATCTAACTGCTAGCTTGTGTACACTTCCACTGAATATCCCATGGTCATCCCAAACGCGACGTGTTATCCAAGATGGAACTTGCTCACTGCTGATTCCTCTGTACTCAACCTTAGCTCACTGGTGCGAAAATTCACCCGGCACCCTCAGCGGTGCCCTCAACCCCTCCCCTCCTGGTATCTGATCAGTCCCGAAGCCTCTCTAGGCTCCAATATTTCTTATACCTGTCTCCTCTCTGCATCCCCATTGGCGCTGCCTCAGTTCTGGCACATTTCTTTTGAATTTCTTGCTGCAGAGGACAGTGGACAGACCCTGGACTAAAATTAGTTGAATTCTACATCAGCTAGACCCTCTGCTGACTCGTGTGTGAGTCTAGACAATCCAGAATGTACTGATATCGGGACCATTATGTTCTTAGGGCAAAGGAGGAGTTTCTCTAAGAAAATGGACTTTTCTATTTCAACCATCTGGGGAAAATGAAGGGGAAATGAGGATTAGGTAGGCAAGTTTTAGGCTGGAGTGAGGTTAATGTAAATATGAGAGTAAACCAAGTTGCCTTCTCTCTCTGGGGCCTTGGGTGTGCTAGAACTTGATGCGGGGGAGGGCAGATGAAATTAAAGGCTCTCTCACTGCGAGGAAGGAAGTTGAGCCTTTGAGACAAGAGTGGGCTGGGAGATGGCCATGAAGCAACCTGCAGGGATACCTCCCTCCCCACCCAGCCAAGAGAGCTAGGTCCGGGTTTGAGTCTGTGGCTCTGAGTATAGCCACATGTCCGAAGAAGCACATGATTCTCTATGTTGAACTGTGCTTCCATTATTCCTGAACTTAGGTTGCAGACCTTTCTCTCCACCTCCGTTGTGGGGAGTCGTGGGAAGGGTCTGTTCTCCAAATCAGGACAAGGCAGGATCAGAAAGAGCAGCAGCTGGAGGTCAGCTGCTCCTGAGGGGGGAAGGGGAGACTGTAAACAGTGGTCCCTGCAAAGAATGAAGCTGCAATCTGGGACAAGAGGGACAGTTTGGAGGAGAAGAGATAACCAGTACAGATTTGTAGAATGTCTGAGTTTCACTGAGGAAATATGGGAGCTCCACAAATCCGACTTTCTGCACTCAAATGAGATGGAGGCTCTACCCATTAAGACCAAGTGAGACTTCATGGACTGGTCACATGTGTGTCCAGTAAAATTTGTGTAGTATGTAGAGTTTCTGGGGCATCCTTGCATACTGAAAGTTCTAGCAATAGAAACAAAAGCCATAGGAAGATAAGGGATTCTGAATTTGAAAGATCTTCTAATTCCTAGGGCTTATGTCTCACTGTCTTCCAGGAGAAGATAGCCTCCCTGTCAGGCAGGAGTGGGTGATGGAGTCACCTGTGCCCAGTGATCACTGGCTACCAGCTAAATGCCACAGCTCTTAGAGGGGTGGGGCTGCACGGCTGCTGTTAAGAGATAAGGAAATGTAGAGTGGGCATGAGGAGAAGAAGCCCCCTTAATATAGCATTAAGTACTGAACCCTAAGATCATGCAGCTGGGATGTGTCTGATAGACAGGCACAAAAATTAATAAGCAGGGACCTCCGAACCTGCAATGGGAAAAATGTCTTCAGATGTTTCAATCAGTAGACTGCCCTCTTCCTGCCAAAGTCAGAATGATTTATTACTCTCTTTTCCCCGCCAGAGAAGGTAAGAGAAGTCACTTACAGAGTAGAAATTTAAGGTGCGTCTGCTGCTTCGTTCCAGCACTATTTACAGTAGCTATGAAGAACATAAATGATTAAAGCCAGAGAAACAAAATGTTCTTAAAACATGACTTTTAGGCAACTGAAGATTTAGATATACCAACAATTGGTATGCAAGTTTTATAGTGGGAAAGGTTCTAGGCCACCGCAGGCTGATGAGGGACAGGAACCCAAGAAGAGCAGTGCCCTCAAGCAAGGACTGAGATAGGCCTAGGACATCGTCCTTTGCCTATTCTGGCCAAGGGTCTTGCACCAGCTTCCTCCTCTGTGGGTAAAGAAGAAAGTTAGCACCACACACACACTATATGCCATTTACAGTTGCGCATGACACCACATCTAGCTAAGACAGTAGAACAACCTGTCCAGTTGGTGAGGGTTCTGTTCTACAAACTACAATGTGTTGGAAGAAGAGGAAAGAGGAGTATCAGAATGAGTATGTCCAGGGGATTCAACTCAAGATTAGAAGAAATTGCTCTTGATTGTCCATTGGTGATCGAAAGGTGTAGTACTACTATTTCCTCTGACATGCAGAGGGACACGCATAAGGTGCCTGAAATAGAGACATTACACACCCAAACACACACACCCATGCACACTCCAGCAGCTATGTTTTGGCACCTCATAAATGCCGGGTGCTTTTGCTGACAATCTGTAGCATCTGTAGTTACATAATCCTAACTGGCCTTGGATTCTGTTATAAGCGTGTCTCAGAAAAACTGAGTGTATTTCTTAAGGCATCATTGTTCTAGAATAATTTTTTACTTGTTCTTAGTTGGTTAATTCGGAGGGAGTCTTGGCAACTCAGGGTCTTTGACATCAAAGAATGAGCAAATAAAGAGACATCCCAAAGTCCCTCACCTGGTACGTGCTTGAGTTTTACCCTCAGCCCATGATGTGACCCATGCAGTGATTACATTCTGGGAAGCCTGTATACCCTCCCTAGAAATTCTTTCTTTGCTAATAGATATGCTATGATGGAGAGGTCCCCCCAGGATTGGTTATAACTACAGAAGGCAAGAATCATAATCCAGGGTGACAGGTGAGACCTCAGAAACTCTTTCCTATGACTTTGGTATCCTCCTGAGCCTACGGACATCCATCCTAGCAAAAAAGGTTATGGAGGACACAGTCCAAGAGTGACTTTCTCTGTAGGCTCTCTGTTCAATCACGATGAAGTTTCTTTTTTTCTGTTTTGTTGAGACAGAGTCTCCCTCTGTTGCCCTGGCTGCAGTGGCATCATCACCACTCACTGCAACCTCAAACTCCTGGACTCAAGCTATCCTCCTGCTTCAGCCTCCCAAGTAGCTGGGACTACAGGTGCACACCACCATGCCCAGCTAATTTTTATATTTTTAGTAGAGATGATGTCTCGCTCTTGCTCAGGTTGGCCTCAAACCCCTGAGTTCAAGCGATCCCCCTGCCTCAGCCTCCTGGACTGCTAGGATTACAGGTGTGAGCCACCGCTCTTGGCCCATGATTAGGTTCCTTACTACCTTTATGAACTGCATAGGTCAATGGGTACAAATAGCAGAAAGTATTAAAGGAGTAAATGAGAGAAGTCCAAGGTGAAAATGAAAGAGATGGTGGTGAGAATTTATAACACGGCTTCATTTTTGCTTGTAAAGAAGTCACAGACTATATAGGTGCCCACTCCCTGCACAGCTTTCTCAGAAACATGACATGCAGGCTACTTCTCTTCCCTAATTTTTGAGAGAAGTCTATAGAAGTTCCTGATTTGAGAAAGGAAGAGGGAAAAGGAAGTGAGAGCATAAAAGGGCAATGCGTATTCGTCAGGTTTGGGGGTGTCTATAGGTCAATATTCCACACCCAGCCCCGCCTGACACTCATTGCATTACTGTTGATTCTGTGGAGTGTCTCAGGTCTTCCCAAGCACCAGGCAGACCTGCTGTCCTCTCCTTGCTGCACCCTCCAACTCCACAAGGCCACCTCCTCAGTCCATGCCCCACCTCCAAAGCACACATCAAGTGCCCTGATTTGGTCACGCCCTAGAGAACTCCTGGAACTACAGTAGGTCCTCTCCCCTAGAGGTGCTGCAGGCTTGGCCCTGACTTCTCCCCACCCACATGCACTCAGAACATGAAGTTTAATGTAGCACCTTCCCAGAGATCACCCAGGGAGTCCAAATCCAGATCTCCTGACCTTCTGTTGCTAGAAAAAGAACAAATCATAATACCTTTTTGTCTTTTGTTGCCTAAGTCAAAACTATCTTTAGTGTAAATATCTTTGGCCAATCCAGAAAGGCACATCACATACCTTTGTACTTTTAAACTTCTCCCACCTCCCCTAGTTTTACAAATGACCCTGGGAAAACACTCTGATGCCATCTCATTCTGCTTCCCAGTCATCCTCCCAGGCTAGAGGCTGACGTCGTAAGAACCAAGTGAGCAGATGGTAGCTGGTCCTTCTGACAAGTTCCCACACTGTAAGGCAGGTCTAGCTGAGGGCCAAGTGCTAGTGGAGGCATCATGGGTTTGCAGCTGAGGTCAGGGAGCGAGGTCAGGGAGCAAGATCAAAGGGGAGAAGCACACAATCCAAGTTTGTCCCCCACAATCTTGGCAGGGAGAGGGGAGGACAAGGGCAAGGTAGGGATAGAGAGGAAGGCAAAAGCATGCTCACGCCTGCATGTGCTCTTAGCCAACAGTCCCACCCAGGGAGGGAAGATCTGCCCAGCCCCCAACCCCTAAAAAGCTGGAGAAACTAGTTTTCTGATCTAAAAAAATAGAAGAAAAGAAAGAAATCAGGGGCCTTAGAAAGATTTCCTAATTGTCAAATGGTGACCTTCTGCCATGGGTTGCGACCTGGGGACCTAACCGCCAGGACAAAAGGGCTCATTCGTGCGAGGGACCTGATCCTGATGTCAGCATTCTTCTCTGCTGATCACCTTTCAAGAGATGCCCAAACAGAGCCTTTGGGACCTTCATGGGATGGAGAAGAGCCAGGCTAATTTTGTCAGATGAGAATTAGTCAAGAAACAGGTCTTGAAGAAGAGAGGCAGGAAGGACTTGGAATGTGGGCCACTTCAGTGTCCCACAAATAGTGTCACTTCTTCTTTTGATGCTTTTACGAATTAGCACATCATGTTCCCTGGTGAGCCCGTGCTAATGAAACCCCCTAAGCTGATCAGGATAAAAACATCCCCTACAGTCAGAGCAAAGAGCACTTACCTCCATCCGTATTGGAGAAACCCTGTGGAAATAAAAGCAGGGCAGAGTGTTACTGCACATGTGGGGGTAGAATCCCTCATTCACTTAACCCAGCTTTCCCCCAGGTCTAGGCCCAGAATCTGACTGTGCTGGGCAAACCCAATATTCTCTTTTCTTCTGGCCCATTTGCTTGGGATTCCAAAATTTGAAGGAAGGGTTTACCATACTACCAATAGAGATTTATTTTAATTTTCTAGTAAATATCCTTTGGTTGTGTTGGAAAAGTGATATCAGAAAGTCTCATCTTAAAATCGATTTCATTAGATTGCTTTTCTGCTGCTGAGGAAACAGGAGGGAAGGTTATGAGAGCCAACTGGCTCTGTGGACTCTCCATTCTTTGCCACATGGCACCATCTGCTTTTATACACAGTAAAATTTCATGTATGTACACTCTTTGTACTTGGAATTCATAAACATTTCAAATAGTATTGCCTCTGGCCTTATAAAAGGAAGACTCAGAAAGCAAAGTATAATTAAAGCCACAGAGAGTATGCTTAATCTACTTAATAGAAATTGTCTTTAGAATTCTGGAGGCTAATAGGAGAAGACTTTGCAGGCACTCGGCATATAAGGGCCTGGGCAGCAGGCCGATGGGGGCAATCTAATGACTTTTCCTTAGGCGTCCCAGCAGGCCAGGAGCTGCCACACCAGAAGACCAGCCATGCTTAGCTTCAGGACAGCACCTGGTCCTCACACACCTGTCCCTTATTTTACAGAGGTCATGGCTCAGATGGCTCCTCGTCAGAACAGCTGGCCTGTTCTCCAGCTGGTACCATTTTGCTCGAGCTGCCTTCCCCATGGACACAATTTAGAGAAATCACATTTGTTTTCTTCACCTTCGGAAAGTCCTTGAAGGATTTTTCTGTTTCCTTTAGTTTCTCTAGGATGATTTGCTCTTTGGCAGATATCTGGGACTCTTCGCTTTCTAGCATTTGAATTTCCTGCTCCAGCCTGGAAGACACACAAACAGAGGACAAGTTACTTTATTGTCCTGCCATCCATGGGCAGGTGAGCAGCTTCTTCCTGCTGGGCCATTTGTACCTTCCTGGCAGCCTCCGTTTTACATTGTGTTAGGAGCCAGGCCAAGGTTTTACATCACAGAGCACCCTGTGTTTCCAGCCCTGGGCAGTCACTGGTCAAGGGAACACAACCCGGAACTGCCCCCACTAGTTCACAGCCACCACTCTGCCATATGCTGTGATGTCTCCCCTCCAACTCTATTCACGTGTGCATTTCTCATTTGGAGGTAGATTATTTTTATATGGCATGGGACATAATATCTGAGCAAAAACAGCTTCCTGTTTTCCCTCCTGTGTCAGAATAACTGCTTTGCTCTCAGGTTGGCCAAAAGGTAAAGGGATCATTCTTGCTCAAAGGAAATATGTTGCCAAGAGATTGCTGGTGGCCAGTACCCTTGGGAGCCTGCTGTCCTCTCCCTCAGCTTCTCCTACCAAAAAGAGGGGAAACAAAGGACACAGATGCAACTGCCCCTTATCCTTCTGGAATGTTCCGCAGTTTTTGACAGCCATCCTATATATTTTCTGAAAGGGAAACTTCAACCCTCCCGGGAGACTCTGGAAAAAGTCCAGAATAGCAGCTATGGTGATGATTTGGGGGCAGGTGTATTCTCTCAGTGAAATGATACCGAGCACTTAGTCTGTGCCAGGAACTCCCTGTGAACAGGGATCCCCATTTTACAGATGTGATCACTAAGGTTGGCAAGGTTGAGTAACTAGTTTACTGTTGCAGAGCTGTGAAGCAAGGATCCATGCCAGAAGTCTAACTCCAGAGCCTGCACCTGATTATTGGGCTCAAAGTTTAGCAGGTGGATTCTACAGTATTTCCCACACTCTCCGCCTCCTTAAACATTGCATAGCTGCACACCAGGGTGGCACTGTTATGCAGCGATGTCTTGGAGAAATAGATGGGTCTCTGTGAAAGACTCCAAACTGCTGAGCCTCTTGAATTATTCGGTCTGAATTTGTTCACTCATTCAATCACTTATTCATTCAATTTTGCTTTGGGTCTCTTTCCCCTCTGTCATGCTGTACAGTCTGTTCTTGCTATAGACTAATCCCCTTCCTTGCCCTCCTCCTTTTCCATTTTTCACTCTGCTCATGGGAACTTGTTAACCAAGTTCTTTAGAGTCTTAGACACAAAATCAAGAGTTTAAGGGGAGATCTTCTGATAAGCAAGGAACACCAGAACACAGGCTCCTCCGAGGCCTTTTCTGCTGTCTTTCCGGGTGTCAGAAAAATGACCTCTGGAGGGGTGAGACTTTGCTGAAAATACTTGAGGCTATGATACAGGCTATACCTGTATCCAAACATACCCCCTCCAAATGAACACAGCTTCACATATATTTGCCATTTCACTCAGAGTAAAAGTGGAAGTCTCGACAACTTCTAAGCCCCTATAGTCTCTGACCTTCCCTCTTACCAACATGCCTATTTCACTTTATGCTTCAGACCACAAAGAGCTGCTCTTATTTGCCAACATGTATCCTGTGAAACATATCTCAAACCTTCAGGAAACATATCTCGAATCTGTAACCATTTTTGAGGTCTCAGGTCAGATGCCACCAGCCATGAGGCTTTCATAGCCTTCACCGCCAGGAAACAACATCATCCTTTTCTGAATATTTCTTAGCACATGATTTTGTTCTATCAGAGGTCATACCAAGCCTACTATATGTTACAGCAGTGGTTCTCAACAGAGGTGATTTTGCATCACACCTTCTCAGAGGATATACGACAAAGTCTAGAGATATTTCGGTTGCCCATAACTCAAAGTGGGGTGAGACTAGTGTTACCAGCATCTAGTGGGTAGAGGCGAGGGACGCTGCTGAACGTCCCACAATGCACAAGACAGCCCCACAGTGAGAAATTATCTGGCCCCAAATACTAACATAAATTACTAATTTCCTCTATTAGATTACAAATTCTTCAGGGGGGGCACAAATGTTCTAGGTTGAATAAATAAGAAAAGCTGGACCATGTTGTACGAAAGTTTGGCTCAGCTGTGATAAGACTTCAGAACTTTGGGGGCCAGGGTAAATTCAGCAAGCTTAGACTTGCTGTGAGAGGCTCTGTGTGAGCTGAGCTGCAAACAGAATCTACAGGACAGGGGGCCAAGCAATGTAGAGATGTGAACACAGAGATATAAAACTTCTTTGCTATTCCAAATGTTTATCAAAATCTTTTACATATACCTGTGTAAATTATTTTGGGGTGACTCAAGAAGAGAGACATGAGCACGAGATCGGAACAACACACACGAGGGGATCAAATGATTCATAAACTGAACTAATCCAGTGGGTGGAAGAGCTCTGGACGAGGAATTGCCTGTATAGACTGGATGGTAGTACCAGCCAGGTGGGTTCTGAGCAGACTTCATTGAAATTTCAAAGGACAGTGTATTATACTTCAGCAGATATTCAGGATACACACTATATTTTATTATTCTTAAAAACATTCCCTCTCTGAGAGGCACTTGTGGCTCATCGAGTAGGGCGCCGGCCCCATATGCCGAAGGTGGTGGGTTCAAACCCGGCCTCGGCTGAACTGCAAAAACAGAAAAATAGCCAGGCGTTGTGGCGGGCACCTGCAGTCCCAGCTATTCTGGAGGCTAAGGCAAGAAAATCGCCTAAGCCCAGGAGTTGGAGGTTGCTGTGAGCTGTGTGACGCCACGGCACTCCACCGAGGGTGATAAAATGAGACTCTGTCTCTACAAAAAAAAAAGCCAATTCTCTCTCTTATTCCTTTAGCACCATGAGAAGAATAGAGACTTCCCTGACCCAGTTATGTGGACCTTGATCTGCTTTGATGTCGTGGTGGGTGGGATACACTTCCCTGTCCCTTGATGGTGGCCTCAGCCACGTGACCTACTTTGGTCCATGAGATGTCAGCAGATAATACACAAGCAGAACAGGCCCAGTCAAGCTTGTCCTCTTGTTTTTTTTTTTTTGCCAGCACTAAGAGACAAGCTTCTCTGGGCAACTGCAGTGTATTCAGCCTGGGCCTCAGAAACAATACACGTGCATGTCCTGTTGGAGCTGCACCTAAAATCACAACCGCTCAGCTGAGCCCATCCTCTATCACAGAAGTGTGAGCAAGAAGAAATGACTCTTGATTTAAGCCACTGAGTTTGACAGCATGTGCTATATACCACTATTGTAGTAAGAATTAACTAATACAAGTCAAATATCTGTGTGTGTGCACCTTATAGTATATGTATCTATCTCCTAATGATATATGTATATCCCAATAATGTATATTCTAATTAATTTGTATATCCCAATAATAACTGAAGCTAAAAGATTAGAAAGAACATAAGCTATGCTCTTCTCCATTCCTCTAATCCTCAGAGAAATCTGGAGGAAACAGGGCATGTCTTCATATCAGTGGTAGTTTCTCTATGTAATGGAACTATAGATGAATTTAATTTAATTTTTATAAATTTTAATGTTTTCTTGATTAAAAATTTTATTACATATTTAACCAGAATAAAAACAATAAATTGCCTTCTCTAAATACCTCCTGGGGCCTCGCTCTAAGAAAGCAGCTGTCTCCTAGGCCATCGAGTAAGACAGGGGCCAGGGCCCCAGCTTCTCGTGTGTCAAGTGAAGGGCTAAATGGACACACTGGAACAGCTGTTCAAATTCAAACCAACATTTATTGAGCTTGTTTGGCTGGACTTAGAGCCAGGCACCACACAAGATTCTGAAATAAGCAATATCCAGTTAAAAATGGCTGACTAGTACTGAGTACATTGGATATTTTTTTTTCCATTCCTGAGATACTTTACTAAGAAGAATATTTTCCAGCTCCATCCATGTAAACATAAAAGAGGTAAAGTCTCCATCTTTTTTAATGCTGTATAATATTCCATGGTATACATATACCATAATTTATTAATCCATTCATGGGTCGATGGGCACTTGAGCTTCTTCCACAACTTGGCAATTATGAATTGAGCTGCAATGAACAATCTGCTGCAAATAGCTTTATTGCCAAATAATTTTTGGTCCTTTGAATATATACCTAGAAGAGGAATTGCAGAATCAAACGGTAGGTCTACATTTAGATCCCTGAGTGTTCTCCAAACTTTTTTCCAAAAGGAACGTACTAACTTGCATTCCTACCAGCAGTGCAGAAATGTTCCCTTTTCTCCACATCCACACCAACATCAGTAGTTTTGGGATTTTGTGATGTGGGCTACTTTTACTGGAGTTAGATGGTATCTCAGAGTGGTTTTGGTTTGCATTTCTCTGATGATTAAAGATGATGAGCATTTTTTCATGTGTCTGTAGACCATGCTCCTGTCTTCTTCAGAGAAGCTTCTGTTCATGTCTCTTGCCCACCATGAAATGGGATCACTTGTTTTTTTCTTAGTAATAAGTTTGAGTTCTCTGTGGATTCTGGTTATTAGACCTTTGTCAGAAATATAACTTGCAAAACTCCTCTCCCATTCTGAGGACTGTCTATTTGCTTTACTTAGTGTGTTCTTGGCAGTGCAGAAGCCTTTTATTTTGATCAGATCCCAGTAATGTATTTTTGATGTTGCTTCAATTGCCAAGGGTGTCCTCCTCATAAAGTATTCTCACAGGCCAATTTTTTCAAGTGTTTCCCCTGCAATTTATTATGAAATCAATTTATACTCACTCACACTTTCATATGAAAGATGAATCACAACTATAGCCTAGGATGAAGGAAGGAAGGGGAGGGAGAGGGGAAGAGAGAGGAGTGGGTCGATAGAGGAAAGGTTAATAGGGGGACCACACCAATGGAGCATATTGCAAGTACAAGTTGGATCTATCAGGTGTAGAACACAAATGTCTTAATACTGTAATTGGGTAAATGAGGTTAAGTCTATGTTGATTAGTAGGATGTAAGCACTCCAATTTGTATAAATAATCAACACAATGAATCCCATAATGGCATAAATGCATTCATGATCTATGTATAAGTGACTTAATAAAAAAAATTTTTTTTTAAAAAGAGAATCCATAAATAGAAAAAAAAATGGTTGACTAAAAAAACAAAAAATGCTCTCTCTAAATAACTGACTTCTCCTAGTGAGGCAAGCCGAAGTGGTTAAGAAGGCTCTGTGACCTGATGCCCACCCACTGGCCTGGCTGTCTCCATAGCCTGCTTAGGTCCTATGGGTTTCAGGGTTCTCAGCTATATAGTTCAGGTGCTAAAGATTTGGGTCATGATACTGTGTCATTGAGAAGGAACAGAAAGAGAGGAAAAAAAAGCAACGAAACTAAACCTTTGCGATAACAACTAAGTTTCACCCCAAAGGGAATGAATGAAGGAAATGGACAGTGTATGTAAGTTTAAGCAAGTCAGATCCAAGTACCAGATTTTTCTACAAATGCACACGTGGCCTTGGGCCAGGTTCTGAGGGTGCTGGGCAGTCCAGCCTATCTTTCTCAGGTAAACCTGAGTCCTGGAGCTTAAGAGCTTCCCAAGAAATAAGAGTGCCATGGGGTTAACAACAGTCACCTCAGCCAGGCTAGAAATACCACTGTTTTGTAGTTTCACGACTGAAATCTAATGCAGTCTTCTCTGGAGGAGCCAAACAGATATTGCTGTGCTAAAAATAAAGAATGGGCAGGAAGTGTAATTTATACACAAGGTTAATCGAGGCTCTGCAGGCTGTGACAGGTGCACACAACGGCCTCTGACCCAGCTTGCTCAGTTCCTCCAGAGCAAAACATAAACTGTAATAAGCTATAAGGAAAGGTGACACACTGCAGCTGTGTGGGTTTAAATGACTGGTGATGAAGTTGCCACCATGGCCAAATGGTCTTATAAAACTTAACCCCAGCAGGCCATCCTCACTGTTAAGTACAAAGGACCTCTGGCTCTATGGAGTGCATCAATCATTCTCTTACTTCAAAATTCATTTATGAATTCATCCATCTGGCTTTGTGCAAACTTATTCTCTATATAGGAACTGTGCTGAGCACTGAGGATGGAGAAATAACTCAAACAGTGTCTGCTCTGAAGAGTGCTTGGTCAAGTAATGAGAACAGCTACGTGAACCTATAAATTACAATAAAATCCAAAAAGAGCTATCACAAAGGAAAGAACGGTGAATGTTGTAAAATAGTCGGTGGTTCTGGGAGTGTGTGGCAGGGTCTCTAAATTGTCTGCCCAATATCTATGCTCCCATTCTTCCCTATTAACAAAATCCTTAATTTGTTGGGGATGGCAATGTGCAAAGTATATTACTTAGCTTCTTCTGCAGATAAAGTTGGCCACAGGATAGCTCTGACCAATGAGTTATAAATAAAAATTGTTGGGAAGGATTTCCAGAAGTTTCCTTAAAAGGGAAGGAAGGGTAGACTTAAGTGGCATCTGCTCCATGCCCTTTCTCCTCTTCCTGCCTGGTATTAGGACCTGTTGCTTGACAGAGGTACCAGTTTCCAGTTGCTGCTATAATAACTACCACAAACTCAGTGGCTTCCAATAATCTACATTCATTGTCTTACATTCCTGCAGGTCACAAGTCTAACATGGGGGTCACCAGGCTAAAATCAAGTGGCTGGCACAGTTGTGTTCCCTTCTCAAGGCCCCGGGGAGAATCTATTTCCTCTCCTTTTCTAGCTCCCTGAAGTTATCCCCACTCCTTGCCTCACGGCTCCTTCCTCCATCATCAAGGCCAGAAACATTATGTCTCTCTGGCCATTCTTCCACAGTCACCTCTCCTTGTAACTTCTGCCTCTCTCCTCCACTGTTAAGGATCCTGCAATTATGCTGAGCCCACTCAGATAATCCAAAGCTGTTTGGGAACATTAATTCCAGCTATAAGCTTAATTCTCCTTTGCCACATAATTGAACATGTTCCCAAGTTCTGAAGCTTAGGTGTGGGCATCTTTGTGGGTCCACCATTCTGCCCACCCTCAGGGATATCACGCTAGAGGAAGATTAGTCATCTTGTTTCCACGAGGGCAAGAGTATGCTAAGGAGTGTGCAGAAAGAGAGAAGCTGCCTGGGTCCCAGATGGCATGATGGAGAAACTACACCACCTCCATAATATCTGGCTCCAGGCTGCTTCTTATAGGTTTAAACTACCGTTACGCTTAAATTGCAGTGGAACGCAATTCCGACTGATACAACTTGGTGAGAAAAATCTTACTGAGAAGGCGATGCCTTAGCTGAGCCTTGAAAGATGCATTCACCGGATGGAAACGAGAAGAAAACAGGTCAGGCGGAGGAGGCACCACGGGCCAAGACCCAGACTATCAAATGTCTCTTCTGCGACCCAGAGCATGTGGCCTTGCATGGCCTGTTCAGTCACAGCCTGTTGTGCCCTTCCAGCTGCACAGCCCAGAACTGAGCTTCAGACAGGCCTTTGACATTCCTGTCCCTTTCTCAGTGGCTCAGTTCCTTTCTTTCTACTGCCGTGGCTGGCCTGGTCTTCCAACACCTGCCCTTCAAGGCTTTGCTGAGAACCTATCTTCCTGCAAGGCCCAAAGAGAGGGCTGGACAGGGATACTGTGCCACTGATTCCCCAGTTCCAGCTTCCCAGATTCTCTGCTTCCCCTCTGCCCTTCTTACCTACAGGAGCCAATACATCCCCCCTTTGCCTGAGTGTCAACCTGTTGCACCCAGGAGAGTGCACACTAACACAACTTGGTTTCCAGTTGGACGGGGTGTTACCTATAAACTCAGGCACACTTCATTTTTCTTTCTCCATCTAGGATGACGTTAATAATAACAGTTCTAACACTGTTTCTGTCATATATGTAGTTATGTATGTAGCAACAATAACGATTAGGATTACTGAGTGCTCACTGCATGCCAGACATTGTTCTAAGTGTTTTACAAGCATTAGAATACTTAATCTTCACAATATCCTATGAAGTAAGAAAACTGTTAACTCCCATTATGTAGATGAAAGACGTGATATATAGAAAGGGCATCAGAGAGATGATGTGCAGCCAGGATGTGAACCCTGGGGTCTGAAACCAGTACCCTTTGCCACTACTCTTGACTGCCTTTCAAGACCACTTTTTCTGGCTCAGCGCCCATGGCTCAGTGGTTAGGGCACCAGCCACATACACTGGGGTTGGCAGGTTCAAACCTAGCCTGGGTCTACTAAACAACAATGGCAGCAACAACAACAACAACAAAAAATAGGCGGGCCTTGTGGCAGGTGCCTGTAGTGCCAGCTACTTGGGAGGCTGAGGAAAGAGAATTACTTAAGCCCAAGAGTTTGAGGTTGCTGTGAGCTATGATGCCATGGCACTCTACCCGAGGGAAACATAGTGAGTCTCTGTCTCAAAAAAAAAAAAAAAAAAAGACCACTTCTTCTTACTCCCTTATTCCCTCAAGCATGCACAGTGCAACACTCACAGAACCACAGAAGGTCAGACTGGGCGTGGAAGCTATTTAACCGTGTCACTCTTCAGCCTCTGTACCCCAACCAAGAGTTATCTCACCTGTTTGAAATCTTCCATGCACAGGGAGCTCTCTACCTTTCAGGGCAGCCCATTCCCTCTCTGGACAATGCTGCCCATCAGAATGTTTATTTACAGATTTAGGCAAAGTTTCCTTCCCTGTGGCTTTCACTAATTGTCTGAGTTCTATTCCTTGGAAATGCAGAGATCAACTCTAGTAAACACTATGATTTGTAAGAGGTCCACTGTGGGCAATGGAAAGCTTCATGGAGAACAAATTAAATGTCCACTGTCGACAGTGTGACATGGGTATGAATTGGGGCCTGGTAGTGGGGTAGGGAGGGGTGGGAGGAGTGGAATGAACAAGGGGAAGGGGGACTTCTGGGATCCTTCATGGACTGAACTCAGCACCAACTAAAAGCTGAGCAAAAGGGGCACTAAGACGTGTTCACAACTTCCTCAGGGCCTTAAGGATATTCCCAAACAGGGCCGGGGGCAGTGGCTCCCACCTGTAACCCTAGCATTCTGGGAGGCCGAGGAAGGAAGATTACTTGAGCTTAGAAATCAGACCAGGCTGAGCAAGAGCCAAACCCAGTTTCTACAAAAAAAGTGAAAAATTAGCCCAGCTTTCTGGCAGGCACCTATAGTCCCAGCTACCTGGGAGGTTGAGGCAGGAGGGTTGCTTGAGCCCAGGAGTTTGAGGGTGCTGAGAGCTAGGCTGATGCTATGGCTCTCTAGCCTGAGGCAACAGAGTGAGACTCTGTCTCAAAGAAAAAAAAAAGGAATATTCCTAAACCAGCTCTAAGATAGACCAGCATATTCCTGACAGTGGACTGAGCCTCTCCGACTCTTCTCACTGCACAGGGACGTAGTGTAGGACTTCACACCACCCTGGGCCAAACACCCTGCTGCTCAGCCAACATGAATTTGAATCTCTGAACTCCCAGAATAAAAGGCAATGCTAATACACTGGCCTGGCCGGAAGTGCTTAACTCAAACCTGTTCTCATCTCTTGAACTGCAATTTCATAGTCAAGCAGCCACGTGGGGTGCCTGTCTGACCAAGCTGCCAAAACCAGAATCTCAGCAAAAGTGCTCCTCAGGGGAGAGGACAGCTCCCCACATCCTTATGTATTCAGCACAAGTAAAGATGGAAATGAGACCGCTAGTTGTTCAATCTCCATCCTCCTCGTCTTCCATAGCAATGCAATTCCCAGATTGCCACAAAGAAGAAAGTCCATGTTTCTCAGTATCCTCTGTAGCTCCATGTAGCACACTTTGGACAGAGTGGTGTAAGGCAAAGTGTTGTGGGGCAGCTTCCCGAATCCTCTTTCGCCCTTTCTTCAGCAGCTTTTTCTTTATCCTTTGCCTGACATGCACCTGTGTGCAGGTGGAGTTCTAACTGCCATCTTGGACACTAAGGACAAGGACCAATTCTTAGAGATAGGACAGGGGTAAGCTAGAGGAAGCTCAGCTACTTGAGGAACTCACAGCAGCTTTTGATTTGTGGATGTTCACTGGAGGGAGAAATAAACACACTGTATGAGCCAATCTTACAGTGGGACTCTATTACTTGCATTCACATCTAATCCTAATGAATATAACACACCATGTATCTTTTTTTTTTTTTTGTAGAGACAGAGTCTCACTTTGTTACCCCTGGTAGAGTGTCATGGTGTCACACAGCTCACAGCAACCTCCAACTCCTGGGCTTAGGCGATTCTCTTGCCTCAGCCCCCTGAGTAGCTGGGACTATAGGCACCTGCCATAACGCCCGGCTATTTTTTTGTTGCAGTTTGGCCAGGGCAGGGTTTGAACCTGCCACCCGCAGTATATGGGGCTGGCGCCCTACCCGCTGAGCCACAGGTGCCGCCCAGACACCACGTATCATTGAAGTCTGAATGGATGCCTTTAGAAATACACTGAGGATTTGGGATCACAATTAGTCACAGCTTATGGCCTTATCAATGACTCATCAGAAGGGGGAAAAATAAGCAATTTACAAGGCTAATCAACCCTCATAAATGAGGCTGTCCTCAAGTCCCTGCTGTATCCAAAGTCTTGGCAGGGAAGTGTCCTACCCCTTGCACAACTGTAATTATCCATGACTCAGCATCTCTTTGGTGCTGTTTGTCCTAGCCTGACTCCCAGGGGCTTGGGACGAGCCAACATGTAGCTATCTTCACATTTTAAACACCTTACTAGCCTCGCAGTGCAGTAAGCTAATCCCATAGGCTATATATAAGGTTTAATAACATGGAACTCACCCATGACGTTGAAGTTTCAGTTACACGGTGGGGGCAAGCACCAGATTATATGTCATTTGGAAGTGTGTGGTGACATAGGCTAAGGCATGGGTAGCTGTGAATTCTGCCCAAGATCCCTCCCCCTTTTCCTTTTGGGAACCACATCTGACCCCTTCGCTGGGAAACAAAATCTCTCTGGGGCTCCTTGTGGATTTGAAACTATTCATCAGAAAGCCCCCTGGCCAAGGAGTGGAAATATAACTAAGCTAAGCCAAGTGGACTCTTGCTCTATGTCTCGAGAGCAGTGACCCAGGAATAGAAAATTATTGAGGGTGAATCACTCTCACAATAGGATTCTAAAGAGACTTTCACATTAGCTCCAACTACCTGGATTCCCAGATCTGCTCCAGACCTCATTATCTGACCCTCTCCCTCCATTTTAAGAATATTTAGCCTGAATACAAGGTCTGACAATAAAGTTTGCAAAGTCATTCTAGAAAAACCACAACATGCAAGTGTTCATTGGTGAATATCACTACGGTCACCTTTGAAGTTCTCCCCTTAGGAAGCCATGCGCTGATCCAGTGCCTAGTCCACCCTTCAAAGCAATTTTGGAACTCTTTTTCTTGAATTACTGTTAGAGCTGTTATTGTATGGCACACAAAAACATACAACAATAATGCAGGCCACTCAGCAAGACCGCCACGTGTCAATACGGACACAGCTGCTAAGACTGATATAGCAAGTTTATGAAACTTACCAAGGTGTTTGTACAGTGCTGCACAGTGGTAAGTTCAGGAACTTAATGGTCACATCTATCTATCTCTATCGTCTCTCTATCTTAATACCTTTTTCTATATTTTAGGCAAGCATTGAGAAGATGATTGTTTTCCCACAGATACTACAAAATTCATTTTCCACTCTTCAGGAAAACAATACGTTTGTTTCTATGGCACTCCCCAAATATTTTTCATTTGGGACTCAATTTGTAATGAAACAGCTTCCTTTTATTTAGACGAGTCTATCTGGAGTCACAGGAGATTGCTTGGCATTTTACTATGAAAAAAAAGTTAATAGCCCTTAAGTAAACAGAGGATTTCCACTTCTCTTGTGAAAGAACAGGGCCTTCCTTGACTGTAAAGTGTCAGTGGAAACTCAAGCCTAGGTCTTTCTTTCTTTTTTTTTTCTCACGTCATCCCTGAGATGGAACTATGGCAGAGAAAAGAATGGTCTCCTTAAGAATTCCCGAGGTCTAGCTCACATCCTCTCCCGTGTTGAAGAGCTCCTGGTGGCTCCCTATCGCCTGCTTCCCAAATCCAATCAAACCTCCTAGGCTGGAAGGTCATAGCCTCCACGCTCCACTCTAAGCCCTCCCTGACCTTACCAGCCCTACACTGACCTCTGTGTTCCAGCCAAAGCTGATTGCCTGGGCGGTGCCTGTGGCTCAGCGAGTGGGGCACTGGCCTCATATACCAAAGGTGGCGGGTTCAAGCCCAGCCTCAGCGAACTGCAAAAACAAAAAAAATAGCCGGCGTTGTGGCGTGTGCCTGTGGTCCCAGCTACTAAGGAGGCTGATGCAGGAGAATCACCTAAGCCCAGGAGCTGGAGGTTGCCATGAGCTGTGTGACACCACGGCACTCTACTGAGGGTGATAAAGTGAGACTCAGTCTCTACGGGGGGTGGGGGGGAGCGGAAAAAAAAACTGATTGCCTGCCGCTCCATGAAAAATTCAGAAATGACTCTCACTCTCAACGTCATCCTCTGAAAACAGACATCATGAGAAAAACCCCAACTGCATTCTATCTTTTTAGTAATGTTTTCCTTACGTCCCCACCCTGGTGTGGGACCTCTGAAACCTCACAGCATCGTGAGCCCTTAGTACACCCTGCCTTGTCTTAGAGTGTTAAACATAACCAGTCACTCATAAAGTCACCATACATAGGGAAAATGAGACATTGCAGGTGAATGTACCTTATTTACAAAATATTCATTGCAAAATGTTATAAAATTTTTTCGTGTTGGCCACCTCTTTGTAAAATTTTGTAATGAATATTTTATAAATAAAGGTCCATTTAGCTACACTTTCTCATTTTTTCTATGTATGGCAATTTTATGGGTGACCTTCAGGACACCTTTATCCTTCGCAACCCTTCCTGCACCACTCTCCTCCTAAGCATAGGCTTAAAAACTATATGCTTTTTCTTACTTTATTTCATATCCTTCTCTGTACATACAGAAGCTCAGTGTATATTTTTTGAACGAATGAAAAGCAAAGCAACACTTTTAAGGGATTATTCAGTGAAACTAACTTAGGGATGTTGAAATTAAATATAATTTTTAAAATCTTGGCTTGATTTAGCTATGTTCCCCCCAAATATATGAATTTAAATATTCAGCGAGAGAAAAGACATCAATATTGGACTGATTTATATCTTGATCTAAGAATATAGCTGAGACATGGTAGCACTTTTTGTCACTGATTGTGGTGCAATCAAGCTTAATTCCCAAAAAGTCTAAATGAAAATTTTTCTTCCAAAAGTTTTCTTGAGCCCTTGGAGACCAGCACGCCACCCCCTCCTTTTCTTATGTTTCACTCCATCTGGAATCACATGACTCATGAGAATCTGGGCAAGGGGATTTCTGTTTAAGGAAATCGCTTCCAAGCTTGAGCTGAGCATTGATATCTTGGGTGTGATTCTTATCTGAGTCGGTTTCATCAGAAATGAAGAGTTCTGATTATAGGAAAGTGAGATGATCTCCTGTCAAAGCAATACTTTTCTCAGTAGTTTAAATTCTGTTCTTCCCAGAAACGTCTCTTTTTCTAGGAAGAGGAAAAGTCCCATCCAGCCTCACCTGGCCTCCAGCCTGTGACTCTGACTCGTTCAGCGACAGCCAACACCCCCACCTGCACATGAACTTGGCAGCCCCCTCTGGGAGGACACACCATCACTTATGCCCTGTCCCCACGTCTTCACCTCTTTCCAAGACCCCTTCTTCCCGTTAGTCCATCAACAAGAATCACTTCTGTGCATCCTAAAAATAAGTGCACTTTTCTTGACCCTGCATCCTGTCTTCATCGCTGTTGAATCTCTCTTCCAGATTTCTCCAAGGGCAGTCGCCTCTTGCTGCTGCCACATCCTTACATCCCAATACTCATCTGCCTCACTCCACTTTGCTTTTGCCCTCCCCATTCTGCTGCGTCTACTCCTGGCACAGCCAGTGACATCCTAACTGCCAAGTCTAATGGGCCCTCTGTGGTGTCCATCTATTTGACTTCACTCCTCCCCCTTGGAAGCTGTGATGTTCATTCCCCACATGGGCTCCTGATCTCCTACCCTTTCCCTAGATGATTACTTGGTTCATTGTTCTTCTTCCCAACATACACTCCCTGGCTAATCGTACCCAGCCTCATGCTTTAGTTCTTACCCACCATACTGAAATCTACCCAACCTGTATCTTTAGCACCTCTCCTCAACTCCAGCCTCTATGTTCGACTACATGTTCGGTGTGCCCACTGGAATGGTCCATGGGTACCTCAAACCCAACACAGGCTCTTCTTTCTCCACAGAGGTCTCCCCGCTTTGCCATTCTCCAGCTCGGTTGCTCGGTACCACCACCAATCCTTTCCATTAGGATGGAAATCTGGATATTCTCTTAGCCTATGACATGACCCTCTCCTCTAATCACCGCACACATGTTTCTTATCAGCCACAAGTCAATTAAGTGGTTGATTAGCCACTCAGCCAACATGTCCCACAAATCTCTTTCATATCTTCTCCTTTTTAGCCCCAGTATGGGCTCTCTCTTCCTTTCTCCTAAATTCCTGCAATGACCTTCTAATTGCTCTCTCTGCCTCTTCACAGCTTCATCCAGCTTCATCACCCCCTAAATTAAGAAAGTGCCCGAACATATACCCAAGTGGCCCTCCTAAGAAGAGGACCCTTCATAGGCTCCCTGCTAAACCTCCTAACTGTGGCATCCTCTCAGCCTCTCATTTATCTCCAGGAATGAGGATTTCCTTGTTTGCCCCAGTGCCTTTGCTCCTACCATCCCCTCTGCTTAGATCGTGCTTGTTCCTTCCCTTCCCCTTCCCAAGGGTAATTTCTACTCCTTAAAAGATTTTCTCAGATATCATCTCTTACTGGAAGTCTTCCCTGGTACCTTGCCCATGAAGGTGCCCTTCTTCTTTTCACCATATCTCACGGACATATTTCTATCACCAACTTTATCTCACTGTATTTAAAAGCCTCTCAAGGATAATTACCATCTTTTAAAAGAACCTTTCTCTGAATATGGCTTCTAGTATCTACTTAGCAACTTGCTTCACTGAAAGTTCTCAGTAAATGTTGGCTGAGTAAGTGAATGCATAAATAGTTTCTCAACTGGAAGTAGTCTCAAAACAGACCCTTTGGCTCTTTTTTTTTTTTTTTAGTCCTCAGTAGAGTGCTGTGGCATCACAGCTCACAGCAACCTCCAGCTCTTGGGCTTAGGGGATTCTCTTGCCTCAGCCTCCTGAGTAGCTGGGACTACAGGTGCCCACCGCCCTCAGTATATGGGGCCAGCATCCTACTCACTGAGCCACAGACACTGCCCCCTTTGGCTCAATTCTTCCAGTCAAACCCAAATTCAAATTAACATCAACCCAGTAAAAAGATTCTTGTCCTTTTCGGTTTCTCTGAGACAGGATAATATAGAAGGTAACTGCTGTGTTTCCTAGGCTTTTAATGTTTTTCCCTAAATACCTCAAATATATACTTCATTTGACCCTGTGTGTGTGTGTGTGTATAATATACTATTCTTATTCACTCTGGGGTATTCCTATTTAGTCTCACCTAAATCAAACCACAGGTAGAAGACACACAGATACGTGGGAATCGGGCCAGAATGACAGACAGTCTGAACATTGACTTCATTTCACCCTGTGATTCTGAGTTCGCCCCTTCACGCAGGAAGCATCTGGACTTTCATACCAGATTGTGAAAAGTGTTTATGCTGCACATTCCTCTCTTCCAAATCCCTGTTTATTCATTGTTTGTGCCTAAATTCAGCACTCTGCGAGAGTGTTCCTGCTGAGTTAGGTTTTCCCACTGGCCCCTGTGTACATGTGTGTGGACACAGCCACACGGCCACAGCCACAGCTTCCATAAATGCCCAAACTGGGGAGAATCCACATACTATTGTCTGCTGTCCATACTGGAGGCTACTCTGGGGAGACTGGTAGTGCTTTCCAGATACTTAAGTTAGTGCCTTAATGAGTCATTCATTGAAGAAAAATAGTTAATGTCCAACAATAGTAGTGGTAAAAATAGCTAACACTTATTGAGCATTTACCATGCCAGACAATGCCCAACGATGTGCTAAATGATTTGTAAGCATTATTTAATCCTCTGCACTTCGCAAAATAACTGCTACTCTAAGGCACGATTGCAGATGAATAACTGGAGTTTGGAAGGGGTTAGGTAACTTATGACCTTCCACCAGGATGGGAAGCTGGGATTCAAACCCAGGTCTACCTGTGCTAGAACCCTGGACATTAACCGCACCCTGAGCTGGCTCCTTCCTAAAAGCAAATGAAACTGCTCCTTACTCCAAAGGTTTTCAGTATTTCCTCTCTTTGGTGTAGACCTTTCTTTTTCCAACATCTTGATCAAACACAGCTTCTGTGGTTAAGGAGAGAGCTGACCAGGAGCTTCTCCCACTCCATCTCCAACCTCAGCTTGCCTTTCCATGGGATAGAACACGGTCTGGAAACCACCGCTCTATGAAAGTAGAAATAGCATTTATGTATTGCTATGGCCTCCACAGTGCATGTATACAGCCAGTGCTCAATCAACGTCTACTCCAGGATTATAGTTCTGAAAACAAGCATTCCTTACAAGCATTATTGTGGTCACCTATAGCACAGGCTTGCACATGTTACCCAATGGGACACCATAGGACAAACAGCACTCTGGCCTCTAAGTCATTGAGGGGAGAATGGTGTCCATCTGGAAGGTCCAGAGGGCAGCTTAACTAGACCTGAAACAGATTCAGAAAGGGCCAGGAGGCCTAGCAAATCCAAACTGATCCTCCTTCCTAGACAGAACTTCATCTTAGGTTTTTGGGTTTTTTTCTAATCGTGTTTTCCAAGATTGACATTCCGAGGTGACAGTTCCTCCCCTGTGGAGAAATTTGCCATCCCACAGCAATAATTGCAAAAGTTATTCTAAGAGTTACTGCTCCAAACAGATCAAGCCGATCAGGAAGCTTCTCCACATAGCAGGCCCAAGGGACTGTTTCCCACTCAGACACTTCCTGCCATTGTTCTCTGTCATGTCCTCAGAGGAGCGGCCACTGGGCCCTGCCCCTTCCCCCCAGGATCTGAGGGCTGCAACGTGGCTGCCGCTCAAGGAATACTAGGCTCAGAGATCAGGCACCTGGCAGAGAGAAAAGGGTCAGAGCATAAGCCACAGAGCTTCAAACATCCAGAAGCATGGGTCCTGTGGTCTTGGAAGAGAAGCTGGAAATGTAATGGGTTGTTCATTTAAATTTATCAAGCATTACCAAGGACATGTTGAACTATGTACGGTGACATGTGCCCAGTCTCTACTTCTGTGAAACTCATCACGGAATGGGGGAGTGAGATATGTAAACAATTACATTTCCCAGTAGAGTTCAAATTAAAAATCCAAAATGCTATGGGACTTGCAAAGAAGAGAGTTTAGCTAAGCCTGCTTAGGGTGGAGGCAGCGAAGGATTTCAAGAGCTTAAAACATGTCCGTAGGATCTTGAAGGAGGAGAAAAATTATCAAGGCAGAGAGGTGTTTAGAAGGTGTTTTAAGCCAAGTCGATAATATGGACATGGAGCTTTGATGAAGAACTGGTTAAGGAGGGTTAAAGTGAGGGAGTGAGGACCTCTGCAGATGGGACCATCTGAGTGCACTCATGAAGGGACAAGAGTGAGCGGATGCTCAGGTCCGGGATGCGACAGCTTTTGAAGGTTGCACCAAGGAGTCTGATCCTGAAGGCAACAGAAAACCATTTCTTACTTATCTGTTTATGTGTTTGTCAACACATAAAGGGAGTGATAGGGTTAACAATGTTCCAGAAACCCAGGCCAGTAGTTGTGAGGACAGATTTGGATGTGTGGGAGAGGTGCAGAGTGGAAGCGTAAGAATCAAGTAGGGGTTGACCAGGCAGGAGAGGTGACACCTGCTGCCATAGACTGCGGTGGGAAGCAAGAAGGTGCCATCGACTGATTTTTAAATTATAATGACATCAAGGACTTCCTAAGTCAACCTTTTTGCATTAGTGTGGCCCCCACAGGATGGGCTGAAAAACATCAGCAACATTAAATTGTAAAACTATGACGAAAAGTCATTTGTGGTTGCCCAGAAATGGTACGAGGTCAGAATTTTCCTCCCCTTCTTGCCCGCTCACCTCGCAGCCACTTCCCTGAGGCTGTCTAGCCATGCCAGGCACCACAGGACTCCTCTGTCGCCTAGCTAAAGTGCAGCCTCAAACTCTTAGACACAAGTGATCCCCCTGCCTCAGCCTCCTGAGTAGCTGGGACTACAGGCGCCCACCACCACACCTAATTTTTTCAGTTTTCAATAGAGATGGGGTCTCGCTCTTGCTCAGGCTGGTCTCGAACTCCTGAGCTCAAGCGATCCACCTGCCTCAGCCTCCCAGAGGACTAGGATTACAGGCGTGAGCCAGCCTCACCTGGATGGGTTCCTCTTCTTGAGGAAAGGGAAAAAACTCAACTGAAGCTGACTGTTTCCTCTCTCTTTGATCATCTATAGTAATATCTTGGATAGGGCATGAATTTGAACCTCAAGACCCCAATTTAAAATGTTCCAAGATTTGAAATCACCTCTAGTCTAAGGAAAAGAAGGAAAGGGGGTTTTTTTAAGCCTGCCTCTGAAACTAACGAACTTTATCATTGCCCTCCTATCTTTCCTATAGGACAAGGATTGGAGAAGCCGACTAAAGGATTATTGTGGCGTGTGAGAAAAAGCTGAGGTTTGTCTCCCATATAGCTAAGGGATGGAGGTAGCGCCTAAGCTGCACCCTGCATGGGTTACAGGTGTGGCTCAGCCCTGCTGGTTTCCCATCGGCACATTCATCAGAGCCTCTCTGGCATCTCTCTATTATTTTCCTATCTTCAATAGGAAATAATAGGAGACAATAGAGACATTTAGTCTTGAAAATTCCAGCAAGAAGGCCCTCCAGGCCCTTCTCCAGTGGCACAGATGGTTTTGAAGCAGAAGACTTACGTTCTAGCCCTGGCTCATGCATGACCCACTATGGCCTGGAGGGTGGACAGGGACAGAGACTAATGGCCTCGGCAGCTGAGTCCACTTGGCCTGAGCGCTGGGTACACTAAGCTGAAGGCAGTTGAGTGGGCAGGTCGCTGCCCCACTGGGTCTATTATGGGGCTTTAAGACAAGAATTTTTGGAACTAAAAATAAAGTTAAAAATATTCTCTGCTGAACTTTATCCTTATTGACTTATCAGCCCTGATTCTGTTGTACAACAGCTGTTATGTTGAGGGATACAGATGTCTCGGTTTTCAAGTCCAAAATGCTCTGTAAGGGTAGAATTTTCCTTACAGCAGAAGCCTGGCAATGGGAACCTCCAGATAGAAAATGATTTCACATGTAGGGATCAAAGCCTGAATTATAAAGCAGTACTTAAGCCAGATTAGAGAAGTGCTATTACCACGAAAAAGTGGCTCACCTCAGGTCCAAGGAAAAACACTGCCACTTAACGCTTACCCAGAGACTCAGGCTTTTAATTGAAGCCCTCTGTCAAAAGGTGGTCTGCTAGGCCACTTGAAATATGAACTCTTGTGTACAGAGATAGTTCATCACATTCCGAAATAATAATTTAAAAAAATGACTTGCTTCTTCCTGCTGGTTTGGCTTGTGCAAAATTAGCACCGGCCACCTCTATATTCAGCACTCGTGAAGTGGTCCTACCATAGCCATTACTTCTGGATCCTGAGCCTAAGGGAGAAGTACCTGCTGAAAGCACAAGGAAACCTCACTGCAACCTTCAACCACAAGAGAGTTCCGGGAAGACTAGGTTTGTATGGGATATAGTACAGGGAGGTCCATACAGAGGTCTCACGCAGAGGCAATGCCCTGGGACCCCTGATAAATATTATTATGCAAATACATGAATGATGACCGCCTCCTGGGTGCATATGAGAGAAACCCTAACTATAATAATAAACTATAATAGTAATTGCAACCATTTTGTGCAGTGCTTTAGAGTTTACAACAGCCTTTTCTCGGCTATTTCATTACTATATTGTACAGGAGAAAATTGGGAGTAAGAAAAAGAGACTTGGGAATCTAAACACGTGTCATGCCTCAATGCGATTTTCTCGTTTATAACATGGTTATCATGATGCATATGGAAGAGCTATTTCAAAGTTTCGACGTTTAAATGCGTTAATGTTTAAAATATCTCAGAACACTGCCTGCCTCCGTGGAGGAAGCGCTGGCCAAATGTCTGCTCTTTCTTTCTCTTCCAGTGCTTCTAAAACCTTTAAAGAGTGATCTGTTAAACAGTACATTTACAAGATAAACCAAACCATCCTATTTACCTGAATAAATTCAAATTCATCTTCTTAATATGTGCTTTGCGTTCCAGAAAATTCAGGAATATCCATAGATTCTCTTGTTAGCCCATTTTTGCAGGGAACGTGAATAGATCCTATCATTTATGCTGAAAGGAAAATTAAAGAGCCAAACATTGGCTTCAAGGATGGAGAAAGTTAAGCTTGTGTATGCGTATGTGTGCCTACGTGTTTAAAAAAAACCCCAAGGAAGTAGGATTCAGTTCCCTGTGTGGGAGAGGAATATGTGCACGTGGAGAGCCCTCTAGCGGTAGGTAAAGCCATGTTCCACCAACTGAGGCAGGATGTTTGGGACTGTAGGTAAAGCTTCTGGGAGAAGACTGATGTCATTTTGCAGATTTGGTATTACATACTTCAGAGGAGAAAGCGCATGACATCAACGTTAAAATGTCCACAAAGGAACAGAGCACTTGTCCCTAGTGCTGTGTGCTAATCTCCAGCTGAGCCATGTGACCTGTGAACCTAACTAGTTACATGCTCTGTAACAAGGACAGAAGCTGGTTGAGAAGGATCTGAGTCTTTAAGAAGTGGTGGTAATCATCATCACTGAGATCATTGCTTTGCTTAGGGCCGTGTGATAAATGGGCTATAGTAGGTGATCCAAAAGGGCCATTACAAACAACCCAGCCAGAGAATCTGGGGTCCAGTATGGCCAAGGCCACCCAATAAACAAGCCCTCCTTCCCACCAAAGGCCAGTCACAGTGCTGACGTGGACCCCAAGGCTCATGGCACTTCTGAAAAGCAGCAACCAGGCCCTGCACAGCTGGGCCCTCCTTCCCTGAGGCCGGCTCACAGGCTTCTCCAGCACATGTGTCCCTGGACCCTAACCTTAACTCTTTCATTTGTACATCTGGTAACCCAGTGACCATGCCAGGAGGATAGTAGCCTCAAGCTCAAGCATAGGACTAGACTGATCTCAGCAACCCCAGCACCTGCACAGGGACCTGCACAAAGCAGACCTGGGTATCTGGGGAACTACACATACTTGCTCCCTTGTGTTCCCCTCTCATCCAGACCCGGGTAACAACATAGCTACGTTACCTTATGGGCAAGAATCAGTCATGTGCATCTTTGGATCTCCAAAGTCCAGCCAAGGCCAAGGGTACAATAAATGTCTGGGAAGGAAACAGGCTCTGCTACAGGGCCATGGAGGCCTCTATTCTGAGGAGTGTTTGAGGAACTAAATGAGTTCATAAATGCGCTCCACCCTTTGAAGAATTGAACTCGACAGAATCGGCACTTCTAAAAGAAGGCAATGATGACACATCTCACCTGACAAAGGGCCACAAACAGGGCTTCCTGGGTTATCCAGCTACTTTCCTGCATTTAGATGATGGTTTACCATGCAGCCTTTCAGGGACCCAGTGCAACATAAAAAGAGGGATGGCTGAATTGGCTTTATAATGAACAAATGCACTGTTCTGATCACATCCCTCCCGTGGAGACTCTGCCTCTGTACAGAGAGAAACAGGAATCTACAGGGGATAAGCTCTAAGGAGAGAAAGATGCAAAGACCTTATAGGAGCTAGGCACTGATTAGATACTTTATATATACAATAGAACCTCCCTACACTGACCACCTCCTTAAGTTGACCTAACTTTCGTAGACCAGACATGCACCACATGTACATATCAGTATAGTAGGCCTCGTTCCTTATGTTGACCAGTTACTTATACAAGTGGCCAAATTACAGAAATTCTACTTTATTAACTAATCTAAGCTTCACAGCAGCCAAATGATACACGTATCACCAATTCCTACTTTGCAGATGGTTAAGTAACTTGCCAAGGTCCCATGCAGTTACCTATAATAAGATGTGGAGCTGAGAATCAGATGAGGTCAGTCTGATACTGAAAAACATGCTCTATTCACGACATCTATAACAAGACCCTAATCAGCCTTTTGGAATCTTGGGGGGAGAGGAACCCCCAATCCATAGTAGAACTCTACTCAGGTTTAAGATATTACAAAGACATTAAAAAAGACCAAAAAAAGATATAACTAATCAGACCTAAAACTGGCTGTGAGGTGAACTTCACCTTTGTGGTGCAGCAATACTTCTTGCCAGGAACTCTTCAGAGCCCTGGGCTGACTCTCTGTGTGATGCTTTCTCTGGCCCAGCCATAATGATCTGGGGATATTTGAGTGACCTGGTCTATTTGCCTTCTGGTGTCCTAATCCATCCTCTATTGGTAGATGATTTTCCTTGATCCTGCCAAATCTTGCCCACCTAAACTTGCCACCTGTCCAGCTGGTTCTCAGTCTGCCCTTGACTTTTCTACCTCCCCCTTGCTCCAATCATAGTGTTGACCCAGCATCCGGGTTTCACCACTACCTTTGTAACAACTCTGAAACTTATTCTAATCCTCCACAGCCACTGGGATAAATTCTAAGTCCCTCCACTCAGCATTCAAAGTCCTTCATGATCTGGTTCCAACCTGCTATTCTGGTCTTTTCTCCAGGAATGCTTCTGTGGTTAAGCCTGAGATTATCCCATCTTCAAACAGACAGCAGATTCTTTGCAGAAGGACCACCCCTGTCTGGTCTGTTTCCCCCAAAGGAGAGAATGACTCAGTGAAAGTGATTATTCCTCATTTCCAGGCTCCCCTCCCTTGCCAGGGACAGACAACATACCAGAGATAGTGACAACCTCTAAGTGGAGCTGGGCTCTTCAGCTGTTCACAACAGGTGGTTGAGCTGGGAAGAAGCACATGAGCTTGGTCTGTCCAGAGCATCCATGACAACCCACTGACATTAACCTTCATTCCAACTCCTACGCAACCACTGTTTCCCAATAATGTCATCATCCAGTAACTCAAGCCCAGCTCTGAAGGTGGGATCCTGCTTGAGGCTGCAAGGAGTCAAAGCCTCATGGAGGTCAAGGAAGGGCCCCCATCTTCCATTCTAGTACTATGTAATGATATATAATGATATGCATTTGCTCCACCTCAACAACAGCCATTCTGTTCACAGCCCCGCACAGCCATAGTTCATTTCCTATGAGCCTGAAATTTCCTTCTAATTAACTGAGACCTACTGAACTTACTATCTTTTATTTTTTAGAAATGGACCATCACTGCTTCAAAATATTCAGGTATTAAAGGGTCTGAGTGAGGAATAATAACTTTACTGCCTGAAGGCAAAATTAACACTCTTTGGGTGGCAAGAAATATTTCTTGGAAGATCTTCTAACATCAAATGGTGGGATTTGGGTGCAATAGAAACATAAGTCCAGAAGCTTCTGGACATCTGTGAAAACCCAAAATTAAGGGACTATGAAGAGTTCCCGCTCATTGTACTGGGTAAATCATAGGTCTCTCAGGGATAATGATTATCATTTTCATCTTTATATCTCTAACCTTGCTTGGCCTCCTGCATAAGCATTTGATAAACACTTACTGAAACGAATGAATAAATCTTAGATTAATTTCAGCTAAACCCCACTGGGGTAGAAGAGCAAGTCCTCAGCTACACAATGATCCTTCCTTTCTCTGAACTTCTCCCATCATGAGAACAGGCATGGCATCGTTCAGTATCTGCAGCATGTGCACTCCATCTACTGGGTACCTAGACTGTTGGAGCTGTAAGAACCAGGGAGAAGACCTTGAGTTCCTTTCCATAACTAACTACTGCTACCCATGACTATCTGTGAATAGCTATTTAGTAATCTTGATCCAAATGTACATTCTATCAGCCATTTCAGAGCCACCGTAACTTGACAGCAGGGACATATCTCTTCGTGGCAGTACTTGTCTAGGTAAACAAAAGCCATGTCAAGAAAACAATCACCCTCCTTTCATTCATGTCATGATTACATGTCCATCAGAGGAATGAAGACAAAGGCCAAACTTTCTATGAGAAATCTTACAAGTACTTATATCCAGAGCCCTGGGCAGGGGTCAGGGGACTGCCATCTATACTTCCTTTATTCTTCTCTTCCCTCTTTTCTGTAAGGTTGTATGAGCCAGGCAGTGTACTAGGATCTGGGAGAAAAAAGGTGAACACTCTGCTCTCTTTTCCCCCCAGGCAGCTGAGGCAGGAGGAGGACAGAGAGATAAAACAACTTCGATTGTGCTGTAATACTATAAGTTCTAGGCTAAAAATGCTTGTGAGGAATATTAACCCAGAGTCCAGGCCTCAGGGAAAGTGGTATCTCAGCTGAGGCCTGACAGATGGGTAGGAGTTAGCCACATAAAGAGCAGCTGAGGAATGTTCCTGGCAGAAAGGACAGCAAGTCCAAAGAACAGGACCCAGAGAGAGCACGGCATATCCAAGGAACTGCAGGTAATTCTGGTATGGCCGGCGATGAGAGGACACAATCATAGGAGACACAGCCAAAGAAGTAAGCAGAGTTCAGATCCTAAGTGTCTCCCTAAACCGTAGTGCAGAGTCTGAACCCTATTTACAGTCCAGTGGGAACAGATGAAGAGTTTTCAGCTGGAGAGTGACATTATCAGACGTAAATTTTTAAAGATAACTTCTGCTGGCTAGTAAAATCGTTTGAGTTAGAAGGACATCAGGCTAAAGGAAGGGAGAGCAAGTTAGAGACTGTTGCCTCCATCCACATGAAAGATACCGGTGGCCTAGGCTAGTGTTGCAGCGGTGGGAAGGGGAAAGAGCGGAAGGATTCAGGAAATATTTGTGATATAAAATTACTGATTAGATATAAAAATGGAAAGGAGGAAAACAGTCAAGGGACTGCATTCATTCGTTTCCTGGCCAAGGAACCCATACACCTATATATACCCTGAGGCTAGAGGCCTAGAGGAGGAGACGGGGAAAGACCGGGAGAGGAACGGAGAGAGCTTCTCTCTCCCTACTTGAGACCTCTCCCACTACCAGGAGCTTTGGTGTTTTCTGTATTC
>CAUYRH010075746.1:0-52064 GCA_963574655.1 Perodicticus potto | reverse complement strand
TAATCTTGTGCTACAGTTGGGTTATAGTCTTAATATGGAACCTTTAAATTAGCTTCATAGTAGGGCTGAGTACATTGGATATTTTTTCTTCCATTCTTGAGATGTTTTGCTAAGCCTCCCAGATAGCTGGGACTACAGGCTTCTGCCACAATACCCAGCTACTTATACTGAAATTTTAAATAAAATAACATCACTATTTAAATGTATTCAATGAGATCTAAATACTATAGTCATTTATGCCCACTAGCATTCACTTAAAAATAATAAACAAGCTCTTTCTTGATAGTTGTAAATGTTATCATATATTTCTCTTTCTGAACTTATAATTTCATCATACTTCTCCTACAGAGTGTTACCTTAATATAATATATACTTAATATTTAAAAGTCTTTTTTTAATTTCAGATTAATGTGAGGGTACTAACAATTTAACAATTAGGTTACAATGTTTGAGTTTGTTGAGTAAGGTCCTGGTGTACTTGTGTCCCACACCTAGAAGGTGTGCCATCTATCCTTACATTGCACCCATTCTTAAAAGTCTTTTATTGGGCTCGACGCCTGTAACTCAGCAGCTGGGGAGCCAGCCACACACACTGGAGCTGACAGGTTCAAATCCAGGCTGGGCCTGCCAAACAACAATGACAACTACAACCAAAAAATAGCCGGGCATTGTGGTGGGCACCTGTAGTCCCAGCTACTTGGGAGGCTAAGGCAAGAGAATCGCTTAAGCCCAAGAGTTTGAGCTTGCTGTGAGCTGTGACAATACAGCACTCTACTCAGGGTGACAGCTTGAGACTCTGTCTCAAAAAAAAAAAAATGTCTTTTATTGATCATCTGTCTTTTTTTCTGAAGTGAAATATGTAAGTAAATATAAATTTAATTCTAAACTTCGTGACCATAACCTCTAGCAATTTAATTTTTTTTCTGCTGGACTGAATTATAATTGAAATTATTAGTGAAAGTCAATTCACCAAAATAATTATTCCACAAATTTTGATAAAAATTATTTAACAAGAAATAAAATGTAGTGGAAATGTATTTCCTATTGAGAACAAGGTGGAGTTTTTCTCTATTTCAACATTTCTGTAGATAGATCTTAACTATTTGCTTGAAGGAGACCTGATTATTTCTGTTTTCATGTGTATTGATGTAGCCTTGGAGAAACCTTGTTCATATAAACAAAGAGATAGGGTTAAAAGTTTTATATATTAATTTTACTTAATTCTTTGAACCGCTTCAGAGGTACAGTCCAAAATTTTAATTTATTATCAAAAATCAATTAGTTCCTTATAAAACCAAGAATTAGAAACCAATCAGAACCTTTTATTGCAAAATGACATTTTACGTAATTATTAGTAATTTGTTCCAAGAGGAATTTACCAAAACTTCTGAAATGATAGTAATTATTGTATATATATGTATTTTTTTTTCACTCAGAGGAACACTGTTTAGCTCATTGTACTTAGAAAGAATTGGAATGTTACTGAGACTTATACAAAATAAGGTTAGGGCACAAACCCCACAAAGTTGAAAATCTACAAATAACTTTCAACTTCCCCAAAACTTAAGTACTAATAGCCTGCTGCAGAACAGAAGCCTATCAGTAACATAGTTTATTAGCACATGTTTTTTGTCACATGTTATATACTGTATTCTTACAATAAGCTAGAGAAAAGAAAATGTTATTAAGAAAATAATAAGGAAGAGAAAACATATTTATTATTCATTAAATGGTCGTGGATCATCACAAAGGTCTTTATCCTCATAGTCTTCATGTTGAGTAGGCTGAGGAAGAGGGAAAAAGGAAAGCTTGGTCTTGGAGTTTCAGGGGTGGAAGAAGCAAAAGAAAATTCTCACACAATTGCACCCACACGGTTCAAAATTCAACTGTATTATTAATTTTAACATTCTTTTTTGTACAATATGTTTGATAAAATGTTTTATTGTCATATTGTTAAATGCTTTTGACATATCATAGCACTGCAGAATAAGCCTGTTTTTGCAAAATGTCTGCAATGAACGTAATTAGAGAAGACAGTCTTCCTTGTTACAACATTTACCTGAAACATTTACTTTCTGTTAATAAATAAAAGTTTGATGCCAATTTACAATTCAAATGAATGTATTAATTTGCATTTGAGAGATAATACCACTGAAAAATAAACTATAAAGTACCAAAAATAAAGCAATCAAGATTAAAATTTTTTGATATAATTTTTTTCATTTTCATAAGAACTATAAACTCAAGAATAAATGTTATGCTCATTCTTATTATTTAAATTATAATAATGTAATGCAACAGTTAGCCAAATGTAAGTTATTTATAAAGCAAGGAGTATAATAAAAGCCATGCATATGGTTTATTCTGGGATCCACCAGAAAACAGAATCTGAGGCAGAGGGTTAAGAGCAAGTGCTTGACCAAGGCGTAAAGGAGAAGAAAAGCAGGGAAGGAAATGGAGCATGCACAAGTTGGCTACCTTTGTGTACTACTGGTTCCTTCATTGTACACTGTAAGAAATGTGTTTCAGGACCATTCATCTGGGGAAGAAGATGGGAAAGCATTTTTCTTTGGCTCCTGGCAGATAGTAAGGATTAATTCTTTACTGTGGTTCCTCCAGATTCCAATTCACCATACCAGACCTCTGTACTTGCTAAAAAAAAATGTGTCCAGGGAAAGACTTTCAGAATGATGAAGTAAGGAACAACAATCAATGACTGATAGAAAATCACAAAGCTGCCTAACGGCCCAGAGGGACCAATGAAAAAGTTTCAATTTCAAAAAAAAAGATGACATCTACACCTCTGACCTGCCGTTGCCTGTCTGTATCACCTCTTCTCATTCATGAGAGGGACTCACGTCCAGCTCTCTTTGAAAGTGCTCTAAGCTTTCTCTGTTTTTAAATATAATTTCTCTTTGTTACTTTTGGTTTCCATTCCTGCTGCCTATGCTGCTCTAGTTTTACTTTCAATTTCTACATGTTTTTGCTTTTGATTCCTATTGGCCTCAGTTGAACTATCTAGTTCAGCCAACTAATTGAAACAGGTGAACTGGGTTCTGGGAACTGTGACCCCCCTCAACCCCCCAGAAAATTATATTTTTGTTATTCTTAATTGATCTAAAAATAACTTTTGTTTTTAAAGCAACAATAGTGATGAGGTATTGGGTAGCACATGTATAAATGTATAAATGAATAAATGACGGCATGCAGGAATTAGAAATATTGTTATCAGGTACCTGCACTATACCAGTGGTTATTGGGTTACTTAAAGGTAGATATAGAATAGTTTAAAATATGTATATTGGAAACTCTAGGTAAAGTTGATAGGATAAGGGAATACAATAGTCCCCATTATGTGTGGTTTTGCTTCTCATGGTTTGGGTTTTCTGTGGTCAACTGTGGAAAATACCAAAATAAAAATTCCTGTTTCATAAGTTTTAGATTTTGTGCCATTCTGATAGCATGATGAATTCTCCTGCTGTCCCCCTCACGCTGTCCCTCTCAGGCATGAAGCATCCCTTTGTCCAGCATATTAACAATACATATACTACTTGCCTGTTAGTCACTTAGTAGCTGTCGTGGTTTTCAGATTGACTGTCAGGGCATCTCAGTATTGGTTTTAAGTTACACTTATTTTACTTGTGAAAGTTGCAGGTACCAGGATAAAATCGCTTTGGCGGGACTAGACTGGAGCCAGGAAAGTACAAAGGAGGAGAGCTCATGCTTACATGTCTGAGGTTAAAGAAAAAAAACAGTCTCAAGAATTTTCTAAAATAACCCTACAAAAAATTACTTCACATCCTTCATGCATGTGAAGGTCTATGTTTTTCAAAACCTGCATTTTTCATTTCCACACATATTTCCATGACCAGGCTTTTCACTGGACATTCTTTAGAACTGCAACAATCCAGACAAGAAGCTCTTGAAAGAACATTTGCTAGTAGTGTCATCTCTACCCGGGATCTGACACCAACTCTAACTTTGAGCCTGTAAAACCAATGAACTGTTCCCAAGCAGTTTACGTGAACTTCTCCTTTGCACCAATAAGAACTTCCCCTTACTGTCTTTAGGTGCACCTGTGGCTTGCCCTAGCTATGCAACCTGGGTTATAATCCTTTTTGTTTACAGCCAGATAAATTCATCATATTAGGAAATAGTTTTCTGTGATGTATTTTTTTATAAGTTGACATATTTAATCATGTCCTGCAAGTGCAAGCATAGTAATGCTGGCAATTCATGTGTGCCAAAGAGAAGCTTCACAGTGTTTCCTTTAAATGAAAAGGTGAAAGTTCTCAACTTAGATTGCAAAAATCTGTAGTAAAAGCAAAATATTCTGTGAAATTATGAACATTGTATTGTAATTTATCTATTTTATTAGTTATTTTTAATATCTTATTATGCCTAACTTATAAGTTAAACTTTCTCATAGGTATGTATGTATAGGAAAAAACAGTGTATATAGAGTTCAGTACCCTTTGTGGTTCAGGCATCCACTGGGGGTCTTACAGCATACCTTCAGTGGATAAAGTGTGACTACTATACATAAAGTATAATTATATAAAATTTTCAATTAAAATCAGAGAAAGTAGACAAACAGGAGTAAAATAAAGAACAAAAGCAAAGAATATTTTAAAAGTTAGTAGAATAATGGATATTAATTCAACTATATCAATAATCACTTTAAATGTGAAGATGCAAATGGGTTAAAAGTAAAGGGGCAGGTAAAAATAATGATAACACAAATCAAGAGAAAACTGGAGTAGCTAAATTAATTTTAAATGAAACAGACTTCATAATCAGAAAATTATTAGCATTAAATGGAGTATTACCTAATGAGGAAGGGGTCAGTTTCCCAGAGGACATAATAATCCTAATTGGTATGCACCCAAAAAAGCATCAGAATGAGGCAAAAAGTGATAGAACTGAAAGAGAAAATCTATGAAATCAAAAACTGTTTCTTTGAGTATATCAGTAAATTTTATAAACCTGTAGCCAGTAACATAATACAAGTTACTGATATCAGAAATAAGAGACATTGGTACTGATGCCATGGACATTAAATGTACAGTGAAAGAATATCACAAATAATAGTATGCAACAAATTTGATGAATGGATCAAATTTTTGAAAGACAGAAACTACCAAACCTCACATAAGAAACAATAGATGGCCTGAATTGGCCTGTATCTGTTAAAGAAATTGAATTAATAATGAATAAAGTTCTAAAAGAAGAAAGCACCAGGCTCAGATTGAATTGTGAATTCTGCCAAATATTTAGGGAAGAAATTGTACTAATTAGTCTCAATATCTTTCATAAAATAGAAGCAGAGGAAACTTTTCCTTTATGAGGCCTGGATTACCCTAAAAGCAGATTAAAATATTAGAAGAAAAAAAACCCTTCACACCAAAACATCTCTTGAACATAATATAAAATTTCTCCACAAAACATTAGCAAGTCAAATTCAATAATATATAATTGAATTATACAGTATGACCAAATGAGATTTATTCCAAGTATGCAAAGCTGGTTTAACATTCGAAAATCATATAGCATGCTATAAATTTGACAAAGGGCTGATAACTAGAATCCACAGAGGGCTCAAATTAATCAACAAGAAAAGCGCAAACAACCCCTTTTGTAAATAGGCAAGAGACTTGAACAGAATCTTCTCTGATGATGAAGGATGAATGGTCAACAAACACATGAAAAAATGTTCAGCGTTTCTAATCATCAGAGAAATGTAAATCAAAACCATTCTGAGATATCATCTTACTACAATGAGATTAGCCCACATCACAAAATCCAGAATATGCAGATGCTGGCAAGCATGTGGAGAGAAGGGAATACTTTTGCACTGCTGGTGGGATTGCAAATTAATAAAACCTCTATGGAAAGAAGTACAGAGAATTCTCAAAGAACTAAAAGTCAACCTTCCATTTGATCTTGCAATCCCATTACTACTAACTACCCAGAAGAAAAAAAAAAATCATTTTACCTCAAGGAAATTTGCACTAGAATGTTTATTGCAGCTCAATTCACAATTGCCAAGACGTGGAATCAACCCATGAATGGATCAATAAACTATGGTATATGTATATCATGGAATACTATTCAGGCATAAGAGAAGATGGAGACTTCACATCTTTTGTGTTTACCTGAATGGAGTTGAATCACATACTTCTTAGTAAAGTATCACAAGAATGGGTAAAAAGTATTTAGTTCATTCACACTTCATATCTTTAAATAAAAATATGACTTTTTAGTTAATTTGATGTTATTCCATTTTTAAGGTGACCTTCAATACCCAACCAGGGATGTACATTTGGTAGTTATATGAATATAGTTGATAACTAAAGACAAGAGAGTGAATTGGCTCTCCCAGGAAGGAAATTAAAGGGTAGCTCAGAACTGAGCTATAACCACTTTCCAGCATCTATTTGGGGGAATAGAGAAAGAAAAGTCAGCCAAAGTAGGAGAAAGTGGCTAAGCAGGTGGCAGGGAAACCACAAAAGGATGATGGCAAGGAAGCCAAAACAGATTAATGTTTCAAAATGGAACTATGTTTTATAGCCAGACCTAAAAATATAAAAAGTTTCTTGCAACTGAAAGATGAACTTTTTCATCCATGATGAAATGAAGTAGGGGAAATATGGTGGCAGACTATTATAAGTTACTGGGAAGACGATCATTTTAAAGACAAAGAACTTGAGAGAAAGTGTATCTAGACAGAAAACCTATAGCATTGACTGTATTAAGTTAATATATAAATTAAAATTATAAATTCTCAAAATTTGACTTAATTTTCCCATCATTTTCAGAATCAAAGGTATCCAACCTTCTATAATCTATAAATGGCAAAGGAAAAATATATTTTTAAGTTAGTACACACATACTCAATTTTATTATTCTGTAACTAACCTTTTTCTCTATATCAATCATTCCATAATTGAATTATTACTAAAAGCTTTCAGTATTGCAATTTTCAATAGCAGTATTTATAGCCCATATATCAGGGTCATAAATCAAAGTGTTAGCCTCTTCATTAGAATAAAATATTATAACATGTTTATTTATTACTATATACAAGGATACAATTCTCTAAGGTACACTTTTCTTAAGCTATAATCATATTTTCTTTTCCATGAACTCCCCTTGCAGTAACATGTAATCGAATTATTGCCCCATTCATACAGCTATCATAAGTAGTCCACTACTGCTTTTCCCTAAACTCGAAGGGTAATTCTTACAAAAACCAAGAAATGATAACATGATTCATCCTAGTTTATATAAACTAATTGTCTCTGTAGCAGCTGACACAAACATTGGTAAGATACTGAAATCAGGATGTGTACTTTTGGATTTGAAAACTCTTTGAAAGCTCTGCTTTTATGACTTAAGACATGTCAGAATTGAAAAGAATCTGAATGAAAGAAAAATTTTTGCAGTGTAAAAATAATATACTTTCATTAATCAATTCCAATTTGAAATACATTAGAAAATAGAACATCATGAACAAAATTCATAAGACCTCATCATTGACCAAGGAAGCAAAAATTTAAATGACACAAAAGATGTAAACGGAAAGAACAATACTTAAAATGTTTCAGTTTAGAATAATATGAATTGCATTTAATATATAATTCAAGGAAATCACACCAATAATTTTAGCTGCCATTATGAGAAATCCAACAAATTCATACAAATTCTATACTATGAATAGAAGCCCATAAATACCTAAATCAATTTTAATTAACAATAGGAAAAAGCAGGGGCATGTCTTATAAGATACTAAGACAGAATCAAAGTTTAATTATGGAAAAACGTTATGATACTGGAAGAGGAAAAAATAAATAGGACAGAAAAACAGAACAGATAATATGTTTGTGTGCATTGAAACTTGATATGCAAAATCCATATTTGAAAAATTGGAGAATTTAAAATATCCATTGTCAGGGGTGTCAACATAACTGTTTAGAAGTATACAATTGAGTCCCTATCATGCCATATTAGTAGAAAGACCATAGATAAACAATAGAGATAATGGAATAAAAAACAATAGAACCTCTGTAGTCAACCATCTCCCCATATTGACGACATCCTTAAGTTGACATACCGGTACAGTGGGCCTGGTTCCTCAGGGTGATCACCTCTGTTGTTATAGGCCCTTGGGTGGTCAACTTATAGAGGTTCTACCATATAGGAGAATATATTTGTGATATATAATTGGAGAAAGTCTTCCTAAATAAGACTCTAAAGATAAACAGTAAGATGGAAAAAAAATAGTGATCACACCAAAATTATGAAAAAAACTGACAATTTCTGTTCAGGGTAAGACAACACGGGTAACATTAATAGACAGGTGACTGACAGATGTTTGCAGTATTTAAAGCCAACCAACCAATATCAAAAACAAAACAAAGGAATTTAAAATGAAGTGGAGGTATAATTAAAGTGGGGATATACCTGAAAAATGCTCATAGGACATGTATAAGCATTCACAGAGGAGGAAGCCCAATGTACAGAAATGGAAATTTTAAATGAGATGCCAGTATGTAGACCAATGGTGTGGCAGAAATTATAAAGATGAATGATATGAAGTTTTGGTGAGTGGTAGTGCACTGCTGGTGGGAGTTCCATTCTGGAAACTATCTGTGCTCAAAGCAATTAGGTATGGGTATGCCCTATGACCCAGTGATCCAATCATGGTTATCTTCCAAATAAATGCTTTTACAGGCCCTCAGTGGGTTACTTTTCAAGATATTCACAGGCATTGCTACTGATCATGGGGAGCTGGAGCCTAGGGGATTGATATGTACTGTTTATGTTGGATGGATTTTAAAATACATTCTTAACCTAGTTGGAGATATTGTGTACAGGCTTTATGAACCAGACAGGTATTGTGCTGAATGATCTCCTAGGCACCTTATAACTCTACCATCCTATGACCTTTGTTTTCACTCCCTGTGTTTCAACTGGCACAGTTTTGTGCTATGTTTCAATGAGAAAAATAATAAATTAAAAAATAATTGGCTTTTTTCTCTAAATGAATAAAAATGTATTTTTTAAAAGTCAGATGACAACAAAGTTAAAACAGTAATTAATACACTTAAGTGTGAGACAAGAGTAGTGAATTTCTTTTTTAATGCTGGGAACAATTGGAGGAAACCTTATTTCCGAGCATCTAGAACAACTGCAGACCTTGATCACAGAGCAGTTTGGAGGCAGGATGTGGTGGCTCATGCCTATAATCCAGCATGTTAGGAGACTGAGATAGGAGGATTGCTTGAAGCCAGGAATTCTATACCAGCCTTAACAACACAGTGAGACCCCATGTGTACAAAATTTTTAAAAACGAACTAAGTAGGTGGTGTGCTCTGATAGTCCTAGTTACTTGAGAGGCTGAGGCATGAGCATTGTTTGAGTCCAGGAGTCTGAGATTGCAGTCAGCTACGCTATGCCACTGCACCCTAGCCTGGAGACAGAGAAAGACCCTGGGAAAGAAAGAGAGAGGGAAAAGAGATAAGGAGAGAGAAAGAGAGGAAGGGAAGGAAGAAAGTGAGGGAGAGAAGGGAGGGAAGGGGGGAGGAAAGAAGATAGTTTGGAAAAACTTGCTTTTCAAAGCTCTCACTTGTCTCTCCTTGGAAATGAGGTGATGGAGAAGTTTAAAGGAGAGGAAGCGGGGAAAAAAAGCATTAAAATGGAAAGAGGAAAAGAAGAAGAGGATGTGGATGTTACAAACCTGCAAACAGCACATAAAAGATCTGTCTTGGAAAGGCTGATCCCACAAAGGTACAGAGTAGAATAATAGTTTCTAGAAGCGGGGAAGGCTGGGATCTGGTGGGGATTAGCAGAGGCTGGTTAATGAGTACACACATACAGACAGTAGGGTGACTATAGTTAACAAAAATTTATTGCATATTTCTTTTTTAAATGATTTCATAATAGTTTCTTAAAAGAGAGCTAACCCTTGAACCATGCAGGGGTTAAGGATGACAACCCCCTACACAGTCAAAAATTCACACATAAAATTTGACTCCCCCTAAACTTAACTATTAATTTTCTACTGTTAACTGGAAGCTTTACCAATAACATAAATAGCCAATTAACACATTTACTGCGTATTTAAAAATAGCTAAAAAAGAAAATTTGAAAATATTCCCAGCACAAAGAAATGATAAATATTTGAGGTGATGGCTACCCTAGATACTCTTACTTGATCATTATACATCGTATGCATGTCTCAAAATATCACATATGCCCCGTAAACATGTACAATTAGTATGTATCAATAAAACAAGATGAAAATAAAGATGACTATGAAAAGAAAGACCTGTCTTGATCTGTTTTCTCATTTTAGTGAGGGAAGTCCAGCATCAGCTGTCATCAAGTGTGAATAGAAGCATTAGAGAAACTGTCTCAACACATGGGACCAACTAAAACTCAAGATGTGACCCAAGAGCAAGGAATTCTGAGCTATTGGTATTTACCTTGTGTATCCCATAGCCTTGATCAATAGATCTTTTTTTCTCCGCAATGATAGAAAAAGCCATTATGCACAACAACATAAAGGAATACATTTGGAACTACCCGAGTAGATGTGTAAATAGATACAATATTTCACCCAAGAAAAAGCACAGAAAACTAAAAAGATAGCTGCTGGGCTGTGAAGAGGTTCTTTTGTTTTCCTGAAAAAAGAGTCAGTCTCCTCAGGGTGGAATACCTACAGTGAAGCACAAGACAGTTTTGCATTGACTCCACCTTGATTTGTCGAGAAAGAAAGGTTGATGATATGGACAGGTAGGGACAGGGAGAAGGTAAATTAGACACTAAATGACCACAGTTTTCTTCTTGTCTGAAGAAAACTTGACATATTTCCAAAACTTAATTCCATAGTTATAACTTCTTAGGAAATGCTGAGTTTTTAATAATTTGTTTCCAACATTCACTTCATATAATATTTCAGTTTCAATTTGGGGCTTTGCAAAAGAAGGACCTTATATACAACTTTAAGAAACAATCTTAGATCTGGTACCTATAGGGTTGGAACTATGAGTTATGTAGAAAAATCCAAGAGATAAATTGAGGTCTCCAGGTGACCTCAGAATCAGGCCCTTTTCCCAGGGATGTACAAAGGGTTTATATATCTGAGAGTGTGTATCATTTCCCTGCAATCGCACAAGCTAGGAGGGGTTATTGGTGATAATGACCTAAAATTTCCTCCTTCTTCCTTTTTCATCCCTTTACCTTCCACTACCCTCTTGCCATAAACTTCACACTCTGGCTGGGAAGATGGTTCATGTTTTAGTGGGAGTCCTATTAAAATCATTTCTGCACACCACTTTCCTTCCAGTTGGGGAAGTATTGAACCTCATGTACAATTTCTCATTGTCTATTTGTCTTTCTCCCCTGCATTTATGGAGACTGGGGTTTTGTTTGGTTGGTGTTTTGTTTGTTTGTTTTAGAAATAGGATCTTGCTCTGTTACCCAGGCTGGAGCGCAATGGATTGATCATAGCTCACTGCAGCCTTGAATCCTTGGGCTTAAATCATCTTCCTGCCTCAGCCTCCCATGTAACTAGGACTACAAGTGCATGCCACTATGGTCAGCTAATTTTTTCATTTTTTTTAGGAGACAAGGTCTCACTATGTTGCCCAGGCTGAGGAACAGCCTTCCTGACCTCATACAATCCTCCCACCTTGCCCTCCCTAAGTGCTGAGATTATAGGCATGAGTCACCACTCTGGGCTCACTGGGATTGTTGGAAACTTTTTGTCTACACCAGTCATTTGTTTTCTAGCCTTGTCTATACTGTATACTGCTATACCCAGTTTATTTATTTCTTTTAAAATTGTTTATTTTGTGTATTATAATATCACAAAATCATATTTGCAATGTATTTGAATATATCACTTTATTTTTAAAAAACCTTGTGCCCTCGACCTTCATTTTGAAAATCTTCAAATCTACATTAAAGTTAAAGAAATATGATAGTAAAGTTAACATTCATTTATCCTTTAACTTGATTTGCCCATTTGTTAACATTTTGCCACATTCTCTTTCTCTCTCAGGACATTTCATCCTTTCAGTAAGTATCTCCTTCAAACTCCAGGATCTCTTAAGAATAAGCACATTCTGCTGCATAATTATAATATCATTATTATACCCAAGAAATTTAACTGTAACACAATAATTTCATTGAATATATCGTTCCAATATTCAATAGTCTCCGATTGTCCCCAACATGTACCTTTTAAATTTTGATTTTGCTTTTATTTTTGACCCAGTACCCAATCAAGGATGGTAACTTTGTTTTTTATAAATCTTTAGTCTTCTTTAATCTACAGGCATTGCCCTTTTGTTTTCCCTTTGATTGATGTTTTGAAAAGCTTATTTTAAGTTTCCCATAATCTGGATTTATCTTATTGTTTTCTCATGGTAGAGTCAAGATAAACATTCAGGCAAGAGCATAGGTAAGGTTGTAGTCTTCTCGGTACATTATAACAAAAGGCAAAAAAAAATCATCTACTCTATTAATGATGAGGCGAAGTTTGATCACTTGGTTATGATGGTGTACACCAACTATCTGCATTACAAAAGTACATCTTTTTGTCAGTCTTTGTAATTAACAGGTATCTGTGGGGTGATGTTTAATAATCATGTAAATATCCTTTTCCCCAATAACTTTTTACCCATTGGTTTTAGCATCTATTAATGATTCAAACCTAGATCAATTGGTGGTTGCAAAATGGTAATTTTCCTATGTATCATATCTATTATATCTATTAGCTGGTATTCTTTTGCAGATAGAGGTTTTCTCTTTTTCTCCTTGCCCCAATTAAAAACAAAGAAACTATAGACTTATACTTGTCATTCTAGTCAATGTGTTCTAATTCATTAGCATCATTATTCAATTTGATCCTTAAATTGTCCCCAATTTGGTCAGTGGGAACTCCTTCAAGCTGTCTCCTCTGACTTTTTGAGCACTTCCTTTTTTGGAATAAAAATATGTTTCAGCCTCATCTTGTACTTCTTCTGTCCCAGACATAGAATCATGCATTTGTCCAAAGAGCCTTGTATCCTTTTAATGAAGACTAGTATTTTTAAAGCCAAGATCTGGGAACTGGAGTATGGTCATTGCTTCTGTGTTTGAATTGTTTCTAGATCATTTCAGTGGTTAAACATATTTTTATGTCATGACTTTATACTAATGTATGCCTATCGTACCAGAACTTAGGTGGGCAATGAGAAAGGTTGGCAAACATTTACTGGTAAAAACCATTTTGTCTACTTGGTTGTCTTCCAGAGTGGATGCTTTCTGGTAGGCATTAAATCATGAAAAACAACCTTCATACCTTGTGTGCACTTTCATATATCCATCCACATACCTGCAGCACAGCACTTTTAGTCACTGAGGCCTCAGCCCATCAGATACTTTCCTCTCATTGCGGTCAAGGCCACCTCTTAATGAGACTATAGTGCAACCAACCTTTCAGCTCAGCTTGCATCCACATGTGGACCTGACTCATCTATCAACCACAATCATGATTTTTCCTCCTCCTGCAACTGCAAGAGGGCACTGGTGAAACATTGGTGGGTGCTGTGGGAGTCTGGGTTACTGCACATGCAGCTTGCTTTGTACCCTCTGATCCTGCTCATGCTCAAACCTGGTATTCCACTTTCATCTTGTGAGAGTTTGTTGCTGGCCTGCTCAATCTTGTGAATTTGACTATGTGCTGCTCATGAGAGGCAATCCCAGATGCATGGCCACTTGGTTTCCCGCGTTGAGGCTTTCCATCTCTACAGGGACCAAGTAACATGCCAGACGCATCATTTTCTGCTGCAGGTGGCATGGCCTTATGCCAGAACTCCAGGGATCTTGCTTCATGATTTTCTTCCTGCGACTTGCTACAGATGCCACACAGCATCCTTTCCCATCATTGATATCCCCACCCCACAGGGTCTGAAGTTCAGGTGGTCCCAGTGGCAAAGCTGCTTACAGAGCAACTTGGACCTGTTGCACAGCCCTTTCTTGTTCTGGCCTGTGTTCAAAGCTGACAGCTATGCATTATGCAGTAGGCAAAGTATCCCTAGATGGGAAATATGCTGCCTCCAGAACCCAAAGCCTACCAGCTGATAGCTTTCCTATTTTGCAGAAGGAGGTACCAGAGGTAGTAATTTGTCTTTTACTTTAGAGGCAATGTCCAACACAACCCTGATCACTGAAATTCTAAATATTTAAAAGAGGTAGTAGGACTCTGAAACCCTCCAGGGTTTTATCTTGCACCCTTTGGGACACACGTGTGTTACTACAGCCCCCAGCATGCCAGCCAATTCTTGCTTATGTAGCTTTATCAACATAATGCCACCAATGTAATGGATAATGTTTTATACCATGTCCAGAAGGTCCAGATATCTTCAGGCTAGGTTGTGACAGAGAATAGGAAAGTTAATAGAAATCTGGGGTAAACCTATCCCATGTGATCCTGACTGGGATAGAAAATCAATGGTTACCTATACATGAGCTCATGTTAATCTTCTCTAGGAAAGATACCATAACTAGCGTGGTGGCTGTGATTGGGCTACCAGTTGGTTAAGGTTGTGGTAGTTCAGCCATCCTCCGGGATTCATTCAGTCTGGCAAGGGCAAGACTGGTGAATTAACTAAATAGGGACCACCACGACTGTATCCTTTTAGATTATTTTTTGTATGTGTGGATTAATATAAGGGTACATATGATTATGTTACCTGGTTTGTGTCTGTTAGGAAAAGTCCTAGTTGTATCTGAGCCCTTCACACAGCAGGTGTACCATATACCCCTGTATTGTGTCCATTATGTGGGAGCTTACTAAACTCCCTCCTCCTTCCCCCCTGCTCACCTCTTGGATTTAATTGTTTTTCCTCTCATGTGGGCCTGTAGTTGTTCACCTACTAGTTTCAAATTAGTATTGAGTACATGGGATGCTTTGTTTTTCATTCTTGTGACACTTTACTAAGGGGAGTGCTCTTCAACTCCATGCAGGTTAATACAAAGGATGTAAAGTCTTCATCTTTTTATGGCTAAATAGTATTCCATGGTACACATATATCACAGTTTATTAATCCATTCATATGTCAAAGGGCACTTGGGTTGTTTCCACATCTTTGCAATTGTGAATTGAGCTGCATTTCAGTACAAATGTCTTTATGGCAAAATGTTTTTTTATTTTTCCTTTTGGGTAGATACCTAATAATGGGACTAAGAGATCAACTAGAAGGTCTACTATTACATTCTTAAGGGTGATCCTAATTTCTGCTGTTCTTGGGAAACAATATGTGCTTTATTTGATATCTCCTATCTTGGTAAGGGGTGGTAGTTAGAGAGGCTTCCAACTGGTCTTCTTCACACTTACTCCACAGACCGAGAAACCAATGTGAGGATTATGCCAACTGTGAAGTATATCAGTCCCACTTCTAGGACATGGGAAATGACCAGGACTATACTATTAATACCTGACTTTAATGTGTTCCCACTCTATCGGGGGACTGTAAGATGCTTCTGTTCTCCTCATATCAATGTCAACCAAGACATTAAGTTCATCAGTCCTTTAAATGTCTGGGTATTTGTTTGGTGTATCATTACCCAACAAAATGGCCATTATGTCTCTTTAGGGACAGACTGCTTGCTATGGTGTTGTAAGGTTTTTCCTCTATCTCTCTCTCTATATATATGTGATATGTACACATGTATCACATATATAGAGAGAGATATAGAGGAAAAATATCTCTATATATGTGCAACATGTAACATGTGTACATATCACATATATATCCATATAGACCTGGGTGAATGTATCCCAAATTTGGCCATCCCGATTACCCCCACTAGAGCCCTGACTTTGGTAAAACAAACCTGACATTGTTAGACATTAACTTTCTTTCAAATTCATCCACTAAATTCTCAACTTTCTCTGCCTTCCTAGCTGTAAGCAATAAGCTTATTTGTACATATACAAAGAGAGTTTTTGGTTACCAAAGGCCTTTTTAATTATCTGTTAGTGGCCCCCAAATATGCACTGTCTTTCTGTAGGATGTGAATGGCACTTAGCAACAGCCACCCCATACTCTTATTCTTAGAGCTACTGTTTCCTCCATACTTCTCAGTCAGGAGGTGCACAGCCCCCTTTAATGCATTTCCTTTCACCCGTACGCCCCTCCAGCTCATCACCAGTTGATATGTGGCTCACCACCTTGTGCCTGGAGCTGCCTATGCATCATCTGCCACTAGTGAAGCATCCTCCTTACCAGCCAGAGGGTTAGAAATCCAGTCCTTGGCTGCAGCTGTGCACACCTGGTTCTTCAGAAGCAGATCCTGAACTGGAATTTGTTGTATAAGATTAGAGATCAATACGTGGGAAGAGAAGGGAGAGGAAACAGGATTTAGGGAAAAGGAGACGACAACTGCAATATAGACAATACAAAGCTTTGGCCAATCTGGTAGAAAGTTCAGGAATATTGTCCAACAGAGTTGTCCTGTGTTGGCCCTTTATGCCACTGCCTCCCTTCCTCACAGGATGTGGTTGCTTCCAGGAAGGGTGTGACTTGTCAGCAGGCACTTCTGCAGACCAGGCAAACCTGACAGAGCTGACAGCTGAGGCTATCTGTTGTCTGTACTCCCTACAGCTGGCAGGCAGTCCGTGCTTGCGTGAAAGAAGACCTAGGGATGGGGCACATTGCAGTATCTACCACATCAAGTATTTAAAAAATTACCTAAAATATTTACATAATCTAAAGTCAAACCATGTAAAAAGCCATACTCAAGGAAGTCTCATTCCTGTCCCTTTTCTTTTTGTTTCGTTGACAACCATTTTCTTATTTCCTGGTTCTTTTTTTTTTTTGGACTGAACTTTTGTTTTTGCAGAAATGAACACTTCTCTCTCTCACTGTTATTTCTCCTTCCTTTTTTAAAATAAAAATTAGCATTCTGTGTATATTCATTTGCTTCTTGCTTTTCATTCTAGAAGTCACTCCATATCAGTGCATAAAGATCTTCATTTTTCCACAACTGCATAGAACTAGATTTCATTAACCAGTCACTTGTTTAGATTTCTTCCAATGTTTTGCTGTCACAAATATTGATACAAAGAATAATCTTCTGTGTTTTTCATACTTTCACATAAATTCCTTGAATTGGGAATGCTTGATCAAGTCATATGTGCATACGAAGTTTTGTTAGATATTATTAAATTCCCCTGCAAAAGGGGTATGCCCTTTTATCCTCCAACCAAAGATATTTGAGAAGAATGTTTTTATGTAGCCTTACCAACAAAGTGGATTGTTAATCTTTGGATTATTTGTTATATCTGGATAATCATGAAATCTAATCTAATTTTTAGATTTATAATAGTTTGTTAGTTTGATTTCATCCCCAATAGTTTCATTTCTTCCCTCACTTAACTTGTTACTTGGCATCACTTTTGTAGATTCTTGTTTTGTGGAATTACAAGACCATCTCTGCCTTTTTGTCCTCATTGCATCTCTCTCTCCCACCAGTGCACTCCAGCCGACACCACTTCCACGGGCTCCAGTAACTCTGGCTTTCTTTCTGTCCTCAAACCCTCCATATCAGGCTGGGTGCCTGAAGTTCAGCGGCTAGAGTGCCAACCACGTACACCGGAGCTGGTGTGTTTGAATCCAGCCTGGGCCTGCCAAACAACAATGACAACTACAAACAAAAAATAGCCGGGCATTACAGTGGGCACCTATAGTCCCAGCTGCTTGGGAGGCCAAGGCAAGAGAATCGCTTAAGCCCAAGAGTTTGAGGTTGCTGTGAGCTGTGATGCCATGGCACTCTACCCAGGGCAACATCGTGAGACTCTGTCTCAAAAAAAAAATATCTCCATATCAGTCAGAGTTCTCCAGAGAAACCCTTCTAACATATATATATATAGGCAGAAACTGTCACAGGCTAGCTTCGTCAGAAACAGGTGCCACAAGGATATATGAAATGAGATGCTAAAATGGCACTGACAGAGATTTCTCTCTCTTTCCCTGTCTCTCTCTGGAGAGAGAAAACACTATTTATCTAAATGCTTTATTTTAAAATAATTAAAAATTTAAAGAAAAGTTGTTTGCTTTATCCACGTATTAAGCATCTTTGGGTATATTTTCTACAAACAATGGTGTTTTTTAAATATAACTACCGTACAACCATTAAAACCAAGAAGTTATCATTGATACGTGAATCCTATCCTGAGGCACCCCCCTCCCACATTTACATTTCACTTTTTTCTCAGTAAAAGGGTTTAGCTCAAAGCCACATGGAAAACACTATTTATATCATATAAAATGTATTCATCTATTTATGTTTATTTATATTAATAATTTATATAACAAATTAATGGATTCAGTATCTATCTATATCTGTGTATCTAGATGTATATTTATATATCTATATAGATTTCTTCATATATATCTGTATATGTTGGCTGATCAATCAACAGAAAGAGATTTGTTTTCATGAATTAGCTCATATAATTGTGAAGCAGATAGGTCCAAGATCCACAGGGCAGGATGGCAAGTTGAAAACAAAGCGAGAATTGTATATCAAATCATCTCATTGTACCCCACAAATGTATACAGTTATGATTTAATAAGAATTAAGTAAAACAGTATATTTAAAAAAGAATTTTTAATGCTATAGTCTTTGGCAGAATTTCTTCTTCTCTGGGAAACCTGTTTTTGCACTGAAGAACTTCCAACTACTTGGATGAGGTCCAGCCACCCACATTAGAGTGGGCACTCTCTTCAGTTAAAGTCAACTGATTGTAGAGATTAATCACATACATCTTCAAGATATCAAAACATGGCAATGCCTGGATTAGTGTCTGGTTGAGTAAGGTGCTGTAGCCTAATCAAGTTGACATGTAAAACTAACCATAACACCTTCCAAATTTATTCCTGCTTCTAAGCCTAAAACCTCTGCTGTCTGATCCTAGAATGAATGGCTTCTTCTTATCATTCAGGTCTGTATTTTTAAAATATTGGTCCAATGAATGAAACTGTGAATTCCCCAACTCAAATATTTTTAGTGTTCTGGAAAATGGAAAATCCTGTGCTTATTCTGGCCTCTGCAGGGGTCTGAAGGTGGCATGTGGGAGCGAAATTCACGAGGTTGTTTCTTGGGCTTACTAGACCTGTCTACTCAACTTTCCAGTAATCTTTTAAGGAGAAACTTCAGGAGTTTTCCTCCCATCGTCTATACTTAGTTTCTACTCCTGGAAGGGAAGTAGAGACAGGGTTCAGAGTCTGATTCTGCCTCATCATCATCAAGATCCTCTTTCCCGGAAAGTCAGTTTGTTCCATATGGCTGTTTCCCTTTCCATGTTTGGGTGTTGCTGAGTGAACATTGGAGTGCTGTTAACTGAGAGCAAGGACTTTGTTTTGTATCGCTGCTGTAGTCCTAGAACCCAGAATAGTATCTATTTCATCATAGAATATTAATATGCATTTAGACTACTACTTTTTAATTCATTTCAGGAAATATTAGAGGAAGAAAGTTCTGTGATTCGCCTTGTCCCAGTACTTTATCCCTGTATTACTTTTGTAATCAGAAAATATAATATTAATTCTTTGTAATAACTTGTATCATTATTGATATTGATGCTAAATATATTTTCTTTTTTTTATTTTTTATTTATTTATTTTTTTTTTTTGCTAAATATATTTTCAAATTCTCATTTCACACCATAAATTAAACCTATCATAGTGCTTAAAATGATAATTTTCACACAATTCTCAGACCACTTAGAAGACGTGCTATGTTATGTGATTAAGGCACAGGCTTTTGGGTCATACTAACTAATCCTGACTTTGACATCTTTCAGCTGTGTGATTTTTGGGTATTTGGCTAATCTCTAAGGCCCAGAGTCACAATCTATATCAGAGTGAATAAAATAGCTCACAGGGTTACTGTAATGATTAAACAGTTATGTATGGTGCTTTGCATAGAACAGGTGATCTCTACTTTTCTTGTTGTGTGCCCAGACTACTTTGACAGTCTGAGGTTATAAACTGCTTCTCAGAGTGTTTTGTAATACATAAAATAAAATACATAGAATTTCAAAAGATATAAGTTACATTAAATGTTTATCAAAATTTTTTTATTTATTTAGAGACAAGATCTCTCTCTTTCACTCAGGCTAGAGTGGAGTGGCATGATCAGAGCTCACTTTAGTTGCAAACTCCGGGGCTCAAGCCATCCTACTACATCAGCCTCCCAGGTAGCTGGGACTATAGGCTCAAGGCACAGTGCCTGGCTAATTTTTAAAAGTTTTTCAAACTGGGTCCTACTATATTGCTGGTCTTGAACTTCTGGCCTCCAGTGATCCTGCTGCCTGGGGTTCCCAAAGTGCTGTGATTATAGGTGTGAACCCTTACATGATTATTTAATGTGAAAGTTACATAGACTCATTTCCTGCCTTGCTAGAATTTAGAATCCATGGCAGTTGGAGGTAAACAAAGAGCAGAATAAAAGCATTGAACTAATACAAGGTTAAATAGCTAAGTGCGATACCAAGCGCATTTGAACAGGGTGGAGAAGTGCATGTTCGGGTTGTAGGGGAGACGTTCTCATTCAAATTGGACATGTGTTGAGGAAATAGTTGGAGGTGTAGATAAGGCAGTCATGCTTATCTAAGAGCGGAATAATTTCCTTTCCCTGTCAATATGAACTGACCATTACTAGTAGACAGGACTGAGAAGAATGCAAAAGCATCCATCTTCCCTTGCCCTTTCCTTCACACACCTGGGTCTCTAAGATTCTCTTTGACTTGCACTCTCTTGCCATTTGAGAAGAGAAGGGAACTCCTTGATTGCTGTTCTCTAGCACAATCTCCATATATCGGGTCCTTCCATCAGGATGACGTCAGAGTTCCAGTGATCTTCTGATCTCCTTTCATATATTTTCTCTGGGCATAATACCTTTTGCCTTTTCTAGAGGTCATTGATTCCTTAGCTGAGTGTCTCCTATGCACCTGGCGCTACTCTAAGCAATGAAGATTCAGTGGTGAACAAAGACAACTGGATAATGGGCATTAGGTGAAAGGTGGAAATTTAGAAGATAGTAGGATGGAGAAAAATGGCAATCTAGCGAAAATTCAAAAGATACTGTAGGGCAGTGCCTGTGGCTCAAAGGAGTAGGGTGCTGGCCCCATATACCAGAGGTGGTGGGTTCAAACCCGGCCCTGGCCAAAAAAACTGCAAAAAAAAAAGATACTGCGCCACTCAACTGCCTGGTAAACATCAGTGATGGATTGTTAGCTAGAGCTCTTTATCTCTTGCTGTCAAGGATATGTTCTGGTAACAGTGCTAAAATCCTTGGTTCTGTTCATGAGCAAATACAAACTTTAGGTGATGTAGTTTGGTGATCCAAACTTCAGACCTGTGTTACATGTTGTAGTTCCCATCTCAGCTTAGCTGCTAAGTGCTAATATTCAGCTGGTGTGTTCTAGTAAAGCTAAGCTTTGTTAAAAATATTGATAAAATTGGGGCGGCATCTATGGCTCAGTGGGTAGGGCACTGGCCCCATATACCAAGGGTGGTGGGTTCAAACCTGGTCCTGGCCAAACTGCAACAAAAAATAACCAGGCATTGTGGCGGGCACCTACAGTCCCAGCTACTTAGGAAGCTGAGGAAAGAGAATCGCCTAAGCCCAGGAGTTGGAGGTTGCTGTGAGCTGTGTGACGCCATGGCACTCTACTGAGGGTGGTGAAGTGAGACTCTGTCTCTACAAAAAAAAAAAAATATTGATAAAATTTGGTAAGTCACTAATGTCCCAAACCTCATGCATCGTCCCTCCTCTTGCCATGGCCCACTGGACTCTCAGGATCACCCTACATTCTGACCACCAAGGAATTAATACCTCCTCTGACAGGTAGCCCAGAAACCCTGTTTCTGCATCATAGCTAGGGTCCCTTCTAATTGATCAAAGAATATAATATATATGTATATATGTAAGGAAAAGAACTAAAGCCCAAAGATATATTGCAAAGGTGGTAGCTTCATCTGGGCACAGTGGCTCTTGTCTGTAATCCCATACTTTGGGAGGCCAAGGCAGGAGCATTCCTTGAGGCCAGGAGTTCGAGACCAGCCTGGGCAACATAGCAAGATGCCCTTTGTCTGTATAAAAAATTAGCGAGAAAAATAAAATAAAATAAAAATTCCATCCCAATAGCACCAAAAGAAGGAAAAAAGTTAGCCAGGCATGGTGGTACATACCTGTAGTTCTAGCTACTTGGGAGGCTGAGGCAGAAGGATTGCTTGAGTGCAGGAGTTAGAGGTTGAAGTGAGCATGATTGTACCACTATACTCTAGCCTGGGCAACAGAGGGAGACACTCTCTCAATAAAAAAAGAAAAAAGCAAAGCAGCTTCAGCCATCAACTTCCTTCTTTGGGGCAGGAGAAAAGCACTGGGGGGCCTCAGGAGTATTTAGCAGCTGTCATCTTTTCAGAGCTAGAAATCTAGCTTAGAAGTAGCTGGATGGCTTGTGATACTGGGTAATTGGTGTTGTGGGGGCATATTTATAATTAACTAATTGCCTTTCTTGTTGTTAACTTGAATGGATGCTTTGGGTCCCAGCCAGGAAGCTTCCCTGTGGGCTGAGTCTGGCTCCGACTTGATTTCACTTGTGTCCTCTATTCTCTCCAGGTGTCCTGGCTGGTAAGCACACAGAGGGTCTATTGATGGTGCACAGCAAAGTCTAGGCAAGGTTTCTCTTTTTCAGATTAGTTTCTCTGCTTTCTTTTTCCTTTACAAAGTTATTTTGTTTGACTATAAGTATTTTTAATTTAATTTTTATTTTTAATTATGTACAGATGCATAGCTTTAAAAGTCAAGTTGTTCCATGTCAACAATGGAAAACAGCAGCCTCACCCATCATCCTTGACTCCTTCTTGTCAGGGCAACTGATTTTATCTCTTAGCTATAGTATCTGGTATTTGTGTCCTTTTTCCAAGTAACATGCATTTTCAGGTACTACCTGACTTTTTAGTTTCAGATATTATCTATGGGCTTCATGCTACAGAAGATAAGGATTAATTCTCTTACATCCTTGCACCAGCCCTTTCCTCCTATATCTTCCAATATAATTGTATTGTTATTTTATAAAGCATTTTGTTTGGGGAAATTTTGAACATACTAAAAAAACAAAAGGATATTATATAACATAATGAACCATCACACACCTATCCTTTAGCTCCAACCACCATAAATTATGGCTAAACCTGCCCTGTCCCCATCCCATCCACTTTCCCCACCATCTCATACCACCCAAGGAATGTAACAAACTGGTCAATGTACAGAGGTGGTCAACATAAGGAAGTAGGCCTAACACCTTATACTATACATATAGTCTGTGAAAATTAGGTCACCTTAAGGAGGCGGTCAACTATGGAGGTTCTACTGTATTTTGAAGTAAATCAGTAGAATCTTAGTAAATCAGATCTTAGTAAATCAATCTGGTTGATCATCACAATTTCTGATTAGATAAATATTCAATGTTCATATTATTTATTTATTATTATTATTTTTTTAAAGAGACAGAGTCTCACTTTATCGTCCTAGGTAAAGTGCCTTGGCATAACGCAGCTCACAGCAACATCCAATGCCTGGACTTTGCCTCAGCCTCCTGAGTAGCTGGGACTACAGGTACAAGCCACAACGCCCAGCTATTTTTTTGTTGCATTTTGGCTGGGACCAGGTTTGAATCCGCCACCCTTGGGGCTGGCGCCCTACCCACTGAGCCACAGGTGTAGCCCCAATGTTCGTATTATTATAGCTAAGTGTTACTTACAGCTGAGCTATATAGTAGACTATGATTACATTTCTTTTCTTGGATAATTTTCTATCTCCCCTGGAGTTAATAATGAACTTATTTTATACTTGCTTTACCTTTTAGGAGTCTATCACCAATTTATCCCCCAAATATCTCCATACATATTCCATACATACATATATGTATGGAAACCTCTTCTCCATAATTAGCTGGTAGCTGTCTGGGTCTGTTGCACAGCTGTGACTTGAGATCTTTCACCCTTTTTTGGGAGTTCCTCACAGTGCTCTCCTACACTGGATATGTTGTTTCTTGCTTCCTCAGCCTTTCTCTTTCTTGTTTTATTTTCTTGTTGGAGCATAGTACTAATTACTAGTTAGCAGTGCTTAGGTAGAAAATATCTTGAGACCAACTCCTAAGCAACCATAGCACAGGCTGATCTCACCTTTCCTTAGCCCCCTTGGATCCTGCCCAGTCTTTGTTTTCTAGCTTTTTTATCAGTTTTATGAGTAACTCTTATCCCTTTCAATAAATTCCTTTTACTGTTTAAATTAACTGAAGTTAATTTCTGATGCAATGAAAAATCCTGAGAAATACATCCTCTAAGTTCAGAGTTTCTCTCTATCTCCCAAAGATATATTGTGGTTCAGTAGTCTAGGCAGAGTAAGAGAATATAAGAATCATTCTGACAATATGATTCTTGACAAGTTTTATCACACTAGTTTAGAAATAATGTAACAATCCTCTACTTCGAGTGGGCTATCGTGATATCTGGGACAGTCTGCCATCCTTCCATGTACAAGCTCAGCAAGGGGCAGAGTAGAAAGGACTCCTTACTATGCCTGTTTCGGCAAGCAGGGCCACACCCGCTTCTGCAGAAAAAGAAATATGGAAGTCATAAGATTTCTTAGCTTGCTGGGCTAAAAAAGAAAAGATAAAAATTAATTAATACGGGTTTTTTTTCTAATCATGGTGATAGTTCATTAGAAAGAAAAATCTATTCAAAGGACTTTTATAAATGAAAAACACTTACAGAAAACGATTATGTCAGATACTGTTGGTTAGACTACCTGTGTCTAACCTTCTACCTCTTCTTCTTTGCTTAATATATTTTAGGTGTTATGGCAGACTGACAGTTTTCCTAAAGTAATACCTATTCCTTTCTTCCATGTGAATAAAGATTTTTCAATGCCCTTGGCCATCCAGACTCCTAAGTGTGGCCAGATGACTAGGTTCTGGCCAATTGTATGTAAATAAAAGAGTGACTCAGTAGTTGCTAAGAATTTTCCTTAAAAGATAGCTAGCATACAGTTCACCCAACATCTTATTTTTTTCTCAATCTGCAGGTCAGATTATGGATGCAGTGACTTCTGTTAAGGATCAAGAGGACAGGGATCCCACCTGAAAAACATCAGAGCCGTGAGCTGAAAGGAGCAAAGTTATTGCTGTGGTGGATTAGTTTGCAAAAAAACAAATCCAACTATTCCCCTCCCCAAGCCCATGATCCTCGCAACTTGAATTTGCTTCTATTGTCATCAAAACATAGAGTCCTAGAACCTTACATTTGGGCTGGCCAGTGGAATGTCACAGAAGTGACCATGTGCCAGTTTCATGCCTTGATCTCAAGTGCCCTAGACTGCTGGTAGATGAGAGACCACATGGAGAACTGAGGGAGTCTCAGATGACAGCCAGCCAAGCCCCATGGCATAGTACCTCGTTGGAATACAGTTGCATATAAACAGGAAGGATCCCTGGGGAGATCAGCATAAATTACCAATTTGTAGACATACAAGCTCAGTAAATGATTTCTGGTTTAAACCATTAAGTTTCGAGGAGATTGGTTATGCAATAATAGGATGCTTTGCATATTTCTGTTTGTACTTCTAGGCACTTGCCTCTGAGGTGGGAATAAGCCCAGACTAGTCTACTTCAGGTTGAGGGAACATGTGGGATAGAGCTAAGTCAGCCTACATCTCTCAGTCAATCTATGGAGCATGCTCCCCTCCATCCATAACCCTAACCTGGGGCTGTCTCAACCACTGACTATGATGTGCAGAGCAAATCCACCAAGACCAGAAGCACCACTCAGTTGACCCTCAGACTGATAAGCTAAATAAGAGGTTCAAGGGTGTCCAACTTTTTTTTCTCTGCCTCACATTGGAAAAATAAGTGTTTTCTTTGACTGCACATTAAATATACAAAGACTAATGAAAGCTGATTAGCAGGAAAAAAAAAGTCCATGTATACTTTTGGTGCTATTTCGTACCACAGATAAACCAAAAATGTTCTCACAAAATCAGCATGCAGCCTTGGAGGCTGCAGGTTGGACACCCTGGTTTGCTGTTTTAAGACATTAGGTGGCAATAGATAACTCATATTTTTATGTGTGTATTTTCCTTTCTTTTCTAAGCCCCCATTATTTTGGACCTCTGTTACACATAGCCAAGCTTATTATTACTTGATATAGTTGCCCATCTTTCCTTCATGAGCCTCAGAGGTAATCTTGTTTGGTCTATTAATCATTAGGTTATATTTGCCTTACCAGTGATGGTTTAACAGTAGTTATAAACAGAGGAGTGCAGGGGACTCCTGGAATAGGATTCTTTCTCTTATAAAAAGATAAATGGGGAGATAAATGGGGGGCGGTGCCTGTGGCTCAAAGTAGTAGGGCGCCAGCCCCATATGCTGGAGGTGGCGGGTTCAAACCCAGCCCTGGCCAAAAACTGCAAAAAAAAAAAAAAAAAAGATATAAATGGGTGAGATGGTCACTTTATCTATCTATCTTTGGCGTTATCTGCATGTGATTCCTGGGAAGTGGTAGTCATCTTAGAATCAGGAGCAGAGCTGGCCTCTGAGCAAAAGCCAATAGACATTTGGTAGTGTAATAGAAAGATGGATAGAACTTAGGCATTTGACAATGTGAGTGAGCCGCTTGACAACTCTAGACTACTTGATATGTAAAATAATACAAATCTCTATGAGCAGTTTGAGATGAGTTTTCTTTAAATTCTAACTGAAAACATACTAAATGACACAAAAACTCCCTGCTGGTTAAATACTATACTAGCTGGGGAAGGTCACTGAACAAAATGAGCTGTCTTTTCCCTTTAGGACTTTACAGTCTAGAGATGGTGATTATAAAGTAGATTGAGTGCAATCAACTTTTCATTAATTATCCAGTAAGGAAAAGTTATTCCTTCAAGAGAAAAGAGACGTTATAGGTTACTGTCAGGTAGATCTACCTGTTAAATATGATTTTCTAAAAATTCTCTTTCCCAGAGGAATATGATCCCTATGTAAAATAATCCTTTTTATCATACATAATATTTAGTAAATGATGATTATAGGGACTTATACTCTTATTTTTACCTTTTGTTCAATTCAGAGTAATCTTGCTTTGAGATTCTACGGTAGGTTTATATTTAAAGAGTAATATAGTGGTTATTTAATATGATTTATTAATCTAGTATATACACAACAAGTCACATTCTTGTATATACATAACAAGTCACAAGTTACTATGTTAAAACACTAGGTTAGAAATAAACACCTCATTTTTGATTTAGGACCAAATCTAGATTTCTCTTGTTCCTCACCCAGTTTTAAGTAATTAAGTGATTTTGGAATGGTCATGGTAAATTTCCTCAACATCTTTGTCCATATGGCTTTGGGGGGTTGATGGAGGCAGGAGGATTTTTGACTGCTCTCAGAGGTCATCTGTGAGCACCAAGAGATAGATGAGGGCTGGCAAAGACTTGTGGGGAGCAGACAGGTTGAATTCTCACAGGCCTTCCAAGTCAGGGTAAGTGGAATATCTATGTGACTATCCCTGCATGGGGAAATCAGTATTACAGGCATCTGAAACCATCAACTAGTAGCTTAGGCTAGAGAAGCTGAGATGTCTGTCTGAAGAGATGAGACTTGTTCTCCCTCCTCTCTCTCTGTCCTGGTTGCATCATTTTCTGGCCACTTCAGATGTTCCATTATCCTATGTCCTTGCTTTCCCTTTACTCAACCTTCCTGGGGGGTGTAATCTCCCCTCTCCCATTCTTAACCTTGACAGCTGACTGTTGACTGCTGTGCATCCTTGCACATATACTCTGTTATGTACCAAATAAAAAGATTCTGGGAAACAGGACACATTGCTTCATTGTTCTCATGCTGCCACCAGGCACATGAAACAGTGTATGCCTTTACAGGCTTCCAGGTTTATACGCACTAAGTTTGGTTTAAATTTTGTTCTTTCTTCAGCGTCATCTCCCTTGCTGGCCACTGCCTCAGGTTGGGGTCCACTAGATGCCCAACAAAGACTTACTTTGGGATTCAGACTTTAAATTTATGGCATGGACTCACTCACTTGACCCTAGAGTCAAGAGAGTGGTAGTTACCATCTCTGCACATGAGGAATTTGAGCTTTCCATGCACACGAGGAATTTGAGCTTTCTGTGTGTCCTTTTTAAGTTGTTTTTCATAGACACATTTTTCCCTCTAGTGTTTTTTTATAGCTGCCACATGCTGTGTCTATTGTGTACATTACAACAGGAACTGTTGCTTCTATTCCTCACAGTTTGAAGCATTTCTATGTTGTTAGTTCCCTGCAGTGATTTGTTTCTAATTCTCATGAATATCTCTTTTCAGGCTCATCTTTTGAAGCTATCATTGTGTTTTGCCGAAGATGGAGAGAGACATGTTCACACGGGGGCAAGTGAGGACTTGGGACACGTGCAGATCATCCTAGGCAGATTTCACCAAGGACCCAGATTCACAGAATTATGGAACGTCAGGGCTAAAGGGGGCCTTACTGCCTGAATTTGGTTCTGTGCATACCACAGACTATGTGGGACCTTACATCAATAAGTTCACAAAAGCAGATAAATAGTACAGCCCTGTGGCAACTTAATGTTGGACTCATGTTAGATCCCTATAATGTGGTAGGGGTGAGTTTTCTTTCCCCTTCTCCTGGGGTCTTTATTCCCTACCACCCACTCCTATATAGGAGGAGTACTTAGAGGAAGGCTGACTAAGGACATGTATGTTCTATTAGCAAAATAACACATCAGCGGTGCATTACTAGAGGATCTCAATATTAGGGAACAGGAAAGATTTTTCTTTTTTTGTCTTGATGTTGCTTTACTCTGAAGAGTCTGAAGAACCTCAATGTTTCTGCAATGATTCATAATCAGAATTTTCTTGGCCTCACTGGGATAGATCTACAAATGACTCAGGACAAAGGGAGGGTGAAAAAAATAAGTACAGAATGAATCCTGAAGACAGCGTAGAATTATTAATAGTTGGGGGAGAGTTTAACCTTGTGTTCTCATACACTTGCTTGTTTTTAGCATATGCAAAGTTCAATTTATGTGTCCCCAACAAATGGCTTTATAGATTGTATTATCTAGCTTTAATTAAACTGGTTCTCATAAAATATACAAGTGGGTCCCCCAAATATTCCTGTACTACATATCATGAGTTATTCTAAAAGGAAATTTCTGCAAAGATATTTCAGATAAAAGAGAGAAATAATACAGTAAGCACAGATAAATGAAAAGAAAATGGCAGAGATAAATCTTTTATTATCCAGTACAAGGTATTGGGGCCACTTTAAGAGAATGAAACAATTCCATCTAATCATACCTGATTGTAGCATTTATTTTAAAAAATTTAATTGTTTTGTGCCATCAAAGCAAAAGTGATGTTTGAAAAAATTAAAGATAAAAAAACTCCTTTTTGAAAGAGAAAGTATTTTGAAAACAGATATGAAGAAATGCTTCCATGGTTATATTATTTTTACAACCAAAAATTATGTAACTGTGTCCCCTATTAAAAAATCTTGTAACTATCTACTTTAAAAAGTTGGAAACAGAATTTCCTAAATGAAGATTAGATGTTTTCCAAATGAAGAGTTTCAAATGAGTTTTGTACGCACTTGTAAAACCATAAATGTCCAACATTTGGGAAGTGATCGGAGGAGGAGCTGTTAGGCCAGCGCTTCAGTAAACAGGACCCCACCCCAGCATGGACAAGGTCACAGAGGTGGCAGTTCTACAGTTTCTGCTTGTTTGCTGCTCAAAAGTTGTTGAGCACATAAAAATTGCACAACAGAACAACTGATTTAAGAACAATAGTTTATAAAGTCAAACACCAAATTAGAACAATAATTAAATTTACTCTGAAATGACAGAACCCATTAGCTAAAAATAGAAGTTCTGGTTCTGTCCCCTTCTCATGTCTAGAAGAATCCTAACACATAGTCAGAATGCCACTCAACTCTCTGTCTTTTACATACATCACGGACACTTTGCATTCAAAGGGAGTGGCCCCTTTTTAACCAGTCTTGCCTTTATTAATGTTGTCATTCAACAATCTTATTCTGAAAACTTGGAAGTTAATCAAGTTTAATTTTTATTGCCATCTATGTTGAAGCCACCCAAGAGGAAGTTATCTTCACAGGAATAAGTCTAAGTGTCACTTGTTTAATTAAATATTTTATTCACAGAACTTTATGTTCTTAGATGTTCAATTAGCAACTTTCAAAGTGGAGACATCTCTTGACTATTATCTATAACAGACAATAACAGCAACAGGACATGGGGAGGTAAAAAAGATAATGCATAATAGATGTAATAAATCAATGAAGATGACCTGATGCTTCTTTAAGTTGGGGTAATCTGGAAAAAATGGTTTTGATTTCTTGGTTTTCTTGTCTGTCATCCAAAATTACCTGCGATGTCTTATAACTTCAGTGAATGTGCTTTTGTTTATTCAACAAATACTTAGGGAGTACCTGCTATGTTCCAGGCAATGTTCTATGGACCAGTATACAACTTGGCCATAATTGTCAGAAGTGTGTAAATAAGAAAATAAATTTTTTTAAAGGTTAACCCTAAGTTAAAGATTAACAAGGGCTTTCTGAAAGAAAAAAGGGGAAGGGACAGATGGAGACTATGACCAACGTCATAGAAGGTTTCCTTCTCTCAAGTTCTTCTACACAACTTTTGCTAATCCTTAAATTTCTGGCAATATTTCTACAATTATGTTATTTGGTACTACTAAAAATTCAATTTATCTTACCCCAGCTAGGCCCTGAATGTTCTCACCAATCTTTTTATTTATCTATCAGGCAATGGCTTCCCTTATTAACACAAAGCTTTGTAGAGCACAAAGCTATCCAAAGTTTGGTCAGGTAAGCATTTGGAAAATGATGTGGAGCACAGAAGATTTTTAGGGCAGTGAGACTACTCTATATGATGCTATAAGAATTCTAGCATGCTACACAAGATGCTAGAATCTTTATACATTTGTTCAAACCTATAGAATGTATAACACCAAGAGGGAACCCTGATGTAATAATAATTTGCAATGTAGGTTCATTAGTTAGAACAAATGTACCACCCTGGTGGTCCATGGTGCTAATGGGGGAGGATATGCATGTAGAGGGGTAGTGAGTATCTGGGAAATCTTTTTGCCTTCATCTCAATATTGCTGTGAACCTACAACTACTTTTTTAAAGAACATTCTATTATAAGAGAGGGAGAGAGACTTGTTTCTTCCCCAGGATTTGCATCCCCAGTGGTGCTTTCTCTTTTTAATACCTTTTGTCATCACATGAGATGGTCCAACATCAAAATCAGAAGAGAAAATGATTGCAGCATTAAAACAGAACTGGCACTAGAGTGAAACAAGTGAGGCACTCCACTCATGTGCAATCATTAAGGGGGCACCAAAACCTTACTAATCTAGATAAATACTAAAAGAAAAATGTGCACAAATCCATGATGAACAAAGTATTAAAATCCTCAATAAATACATGACCCAATGCTGTACTCGCACAACGCTACCTCGCTCCCCCACCCCCAATTTCATCACTGCTGGAAACCTTAGACACACCTCTGCAAAGAAGGGATTTGTTAATTTTAGACTTTGCAGGGTAGCAGCAAAGACTTGTACTGAAGTCCCGTTCTCTCATCCAGTGTAAGAGCACTCTTACTGCATTAAATTAGCACAACTTTTCAGGTGTCTTTTTTTGCTTCCTTCCTGATTCCCTGCCTGTCTATTCAAATTTGGTTAGGGAAAGTCCTCAGTGCTGCTTTAAATCACTTTACCTAGATGTTGTTAAGATCTAATTCTCTCACCTTGATCCAGCATTTCAAACCTTTCACAGTCCTCTGAGTCCATCCTCTTAGATCTAGTTTTCAGCCCCAGGTCTCAACAGATTAGAGATTAACAAGTCCTCCCAGGCTAAGGTTTCTAATGTGGCCCATCTTTGGACCATATATACAAGATTGTTGCCATATTACTCTTAGGCGTCTCTCACTGCAAATGGCCCTAATCAAAATCATTTCCACTCTTTAAAAATCTCTGAACTCTGACTATGCTGACATTAGGGTTATTTAGCCTGAACATGATCTTCCCTCAATGGCTGCCTATGCTTTCACCCATTCTTCTCTGTATGGTTTGGATAGAGAAAGATGTTCTGCTTTCCAGCAGTAACCCTTGCATTCTTTATCTTGTCCTTATTTATGTCTTTAACAAAAAGTGATGGTTAGGCCCTCTAATCTAAGGAAATCCTCTTGCTCCTGCCCCATCCAAAAGCAGTCTCTATCTTCCTTTTACTACCAAACTTTCTGACCGTGTAGATCATTTTCACTGGTGTCACTTCCTCACTTCACCTTGCTCACCTGTAAATCAATTTCTGTCCATATTGGCCTTTGGAAGTAGCAACCTTAAAGATAGCACAGGCCTCTCCCTTCTTAGCCTCATTTCATCTTTTGTTGTATTCAACCTCAGAGTTTAGTTCCATTTACTATTTCTTTTTGAAACTATCTCTGGTTGAGGTTTTGATAATAGATCAAAAATCCCTTTTGATATTCTTATATTTCTATCATGTCTTTCCTTTACTCCACCACTGACATCATTTTCTTTCACCACTGACATTTGAACTATAGGCATTCCCTAAAATTGGTCCTTTTTCTTCTCTTTTGACTCTATACAGTTTTGCTAAATGAGCTCATTTACTCCAAAGCCACAGTCTTTGACAATTCCAAGATCTACTTCTTCACCATTAGAGTAATTCTCCACTTCTCCACAGTTTCAGTTATCTGTGGTCGCCCACAGGCAAAAGTATTAAATAGAAAATTCCAGAAATAAATAATTTGTAGGTTTTAAACTGCATGCTTTTCTAAGTCCCAATATGAACTCTGGTGTAGTCCAGCTCTGTTCCTCCCCAGACATGAATCATCCCTTTGTAGCATCATGCTGTTTATACTACCTACCCATTAGTCACTTAGTACCTAGGTCAGTTACCAGATCAGAAAAATATTATGCTTCAGGGGTCTCCTGGGGGTCTCAGAATGTATCCCCCATAGATAAAGGGGGATTATTATATCTTTTCTGAGCTCCAGGTTTCTATTTTCAAGCATTCCTCATAGATGTACTTGGAGTGCTGAACTCTGCAACTCTAAACCTAAACTCATTGGCTCCATTTGACACCTTACCTCTGCCTCCCCTGCTTCTGCCTGTGGCATCACTGCCTTCCCAGTTACTCAGGCCAAAACCTCTTTTTCTTTTACCTCTACAACCAGTATCAAAATCCGATTGATTCTGCCTCCCCAGAGTCTCTCAAATTCATTTTTACTTTCTAGGCCCAATGTTCTCCTCAACTCTGATGATTCATTTTCTCTACCTCTTGTCCCTTTATAGTTGCTAGCAGCATTATCGCCATAAAACACAGCTCAGATTTTCTTACTTCCTACCTCAGAGATTTTTGGTGTGGTTTCCACTAGCCCAAAATGAAACCATTTGTGCATCAAGATAAACAATGACAATACTAGTTTATAATTTATTGAATAAAATAAGAATTCATGAATCTATTTTACATAGACATGTAAATTGTATGGAAAGAGCTCCTCCTTACAATAATAAATGCAGAAGACATGATACAATTGGAAAATCATCATTTGGTAACCTTCATAGTAATAAGTGTTTCATGTAAGCACAACCAGTATATGATATGATTACTGGTTGAAAGTTTAATGAGAGGCTTACGGATCTGAGTGCAGGGTGGAAGACGCAGCCCGGTTGTGCAGGGGAGCTGGAGAGGCTGGGTCCTGGGGACATGGCGGTGGCATCTGCAGTGTCGATATTGCTGGTGATGGCAGAGGCCAACCAGTGGCAGTGTCTCCCTGGCCTTCTGCTGCCACCAAGGAGATGGGCTTGGATGCAGAGAACCATGAAGTATGCAACAACCACAGAAAGAACCATTACCAAGGTCCTCATTGCAAACAGAGGAGAAATTACCTGCAGGGTGATGCGAACAGCCAAAAAAATGGGTATGCAGTCTGTGGCAGTTTATAGTGAGGCCAACAGGAATTCCATGCATGTAGACATGGCAGACGAGGCTTATTCCATTGGACCTGCTCCTTCCCAGCAGAGCTACCTTTCTATGGAGAAAATCATTCAAGTGGCTAAGATCTCTGCTGCACAGGCTATCCATCCAGGATATGGTTTTCTTTCAGAAAACATGGAATTTGCTGAACTTTGTAAAGAAGGAATTACTTTTGTAGGTCCTCCTTCATCTGCAATTAGAGACATGGGTATAAAAAGCACATCCAAATCCATAATGGCCACTGCTGGAGTGCCGGATGTAAAAGGTTATCATGGCGAGGACCAGAGCGAGCGAAGAGCCACGCGGGGAGAATCGGTTATCCTGTCATAATTAAAGCTGTCCATGATGGAGGAGGAAAAGGTATGAGGATTGTTAGATCAGAAAAAGAATTCCAAGAACAGTTAGAGTCAGCACGGAGAGAAGCTAAGAAGTCTTTTATTTTAATGATGATGCTATGTTGACTGAGAAGTTTGTGGACACGCCAAGGCATGTAGAAGTCCAGGTCTTTGGTGATCACCATGGCAATGCCGTGTATTTGTTTGAAAGAGACTATAGTGTGCAGAGGCGACACCAGAAGATCATTGAGAAGACCCCAGTGCCTGGTATTAAACCTGAAATAAGAAAAAAACTTGGAGACGCTGCAGTCAGAGCTGCTACAGCTGTGAATTAAGTCAGAGCAGGAACTGTGGAGTTTATCATGGACTCAAAGGACAATTTCTACTTCATGGAAATGAATACAAGACTGCAAGTAGAACATCCTGTTACTGAGATGATCACAGGGAACTGACTTGGTGGAGTGGCAATTTAGGATTGCAGCAGGAGAGAAGATTCCTTTGAGCCAGGAAGAAATAACTCTGCAAGGACATGCCTTTGAAGCCAGAATATATGCAGAAGATCCCAACAATAACTTCGTGCCAGGGGCTGGGCCATTGGTACATCTCTGTACCCCTCCAGCAGACTATTCCACTAGGATTGAAACTGGAGTTCGACAAGGAGATGAAGTTTCGGCTCATTATGACCCCATGATTGGGAAGCTGGTCGTATGGGCTGCAGATCGCCAGGTGGCCTTGACGAAGCTGAGGTACAGCCTTGTCAGTACAATATTGTTGGACTACACGCCAATATTGACTTCTTACTCAAGCTGTCTGGCCATCCAGAGTTTGAAACTGGGAATGTGCACACTAATTTCATCCCTCAGCACCAGAAAGACCTGTTACCCAATCAGAAGGCTGCAGCCAAAGAGTTCTTATGCCAGGCAGCTCTGGGTCTCGTCCTCAAGGAGAAAGCCACGACTGATGCATTCAGACTGCAGACACAAGATCCATTCTCTCCATTTTCATCTAGCAGTGGAAGAAGACTGAATATCTCTTACACCAGAAAAATGACTCTTAGAGATGGTAAAAATAATGTAGCAATAGCTGTAACATATAACTGTGATAGATCATATAGCATGCAGATTGAAGATAAAACTTTTGTAGTCCTTGGTGATCTTTATAGTGAGGGAGACTGCACTTACCTGAAATGTTCTATTAATGCAGTTGCTAGTAAAACTAAGCTGATTAACCCGGAAAACACTATCTATCTATTTTCCATGAAAGGAAGTGTTGAGATTGGCATTCCAGTCCCCAAATACTTATCTTCCGTGAGCTCATTGCTCCTATGACTGGAACCATTGAAAAGGTGTTTGTCAAAGCTGGAGATTCTCTGATGGTTATGATCACCATGAAGATGGAGCATACCATAAAGGCTCCTATGGACGGCACAATAAAGAAAGTGTTCTACGGAGAAGGTTCTCAGGCCAACAGACACACTCCTTTAGTTGAGTTTGAGGAGGAAGAGGCTGACGAAGAGGAATCAGCATAAACTCAGCAAAGAAATGGCCAGATAAGCAGTATCTTATCTCTATGCCAAAAAGAGAAAGTGCCTGCTGCTTTCTCGGGGTCATATGATCACAATTTTACTAAAAGATTTTATGATTGTGCTAAAACCCTTCTTTGAGAATCATGAATTGACTGTAATAAATTATCTCAAGATATTTCATACTAATAAAGTTGAATTATACATTTTTATTGGAAAAAAAGAAAGTGTAATGAGGAAGGATATTACATATTCTCGATGTAACTTCACACAAGATACTGATTAATGACAAAGATATTTATTAATGAAAATATAGAAAATGTATAGAGAATAAACACATACTAACTTAACAAAGGTCGCAGGGCTAATATCAATTGTAATTACACAAACAGATACACAAGCCTCTAATATGATGCCCTGAGACAGGGACAAATATCATTCTCTGGTATTCCTGCCCAAAAGATGTAGTGCAAATCTAATTATGAGGAACTATCCAAATCTACAAATTGACAGATATTCTTCAAAATAAATGGCCTGAACTCTTCAAGTGTTAAGGTCACTAGAATAGAGATTCCACACTAAATGAGGCTAAACAAAGAGGAAAACTAAACGCAATTGGTGTTCCTAGATAGGTTTTTATTAGTAATGATGATGTTGATACAACTGTATCTCTGAGAGATTTTCTTATTGTATTATATGTGCGTTTTGCTTTTTTTCTTTGACAAATTCATTAATAACTGTAACATACATAAAATATTAGCACATGGAGGCCTAACTGATAATTGGTCTTAGTACTCCATTTAATATTTGGGAAAAAAATCACATACCATATTTTCTGATGCTGAAGTAATTTGTTCAGTTCTTGGGTATCAGCACTGACACAGGGAAGGGACAATGGGCCTTATTCCAATTTGGAGTGTTCCAAAAATTAGCTGGGTTTTGGAATATGTATATATATTTATATTTGGATATATATGTGATTAATTTTCTAAGAATTCATACATAAAAAGAAAATAATGGATACCTTGGACCAATACGGAAATATGTAAATTGCACTAATTGGCCATCTTGCTCCTGTTTAAATCTCCTGGGCAACTTACTTTCCTTTGAGAACAGAGGGCTGTCTTCAAAGTTACTGTAGTGTTATGAACTGACAATCCTATTTTGAAGCAAAAGAAATAAATATCTAAACCACTATCTGTACATACAATATGCAGAATGGATATTGTGGGTAAATGTCAAAATTTTAAAAAGAAACGACTAATAATGGATGATGTGAGGTGATATTTCCTTTCTTCATCTGACAACATTATCATTTTGATTTTCCTTAATCATAAGAGCACCAAGGGATATAATACTCTGGATAAGTATTATGGCTGGGGTCAAGCTAAGAACAAGTCTCATCATGGTGCTGTTGGGAAAGATGAGTGTCCTGCAGGTGACACACTTCAGCTTTGAGGGTAGCCTGGGACAGAGGAGTGGAGCTGATTAGGGGTGAGGAGGAGGCACTCCTGTCAGCTGCACTCGAGAGGCTGCATCTGTGGATTCTGCACCACTCACCATGCTTCCTTAATTGAAGCTTTTTGTAATTGAAATTGAAGCTAAGAAGGTTGGCTGTCCCCAAACTGTTCAAAACATTTTTTAAAATGCTCTTTTTTTTTTATTTTGTCTACAAAGCGAAGAGACATCTAGTCAAAGAGCCAATTCTTTGAAAAATAGGCAAAGGATCTAGATTCAAGTTGCAAACCCCATCCTAAAGCTGGATAATTTGGGGGCAAGTCATTTAATCCCCTACAGCAGGAGTCAGCACCCTTTTTCTGTAAAGGGCCGGTTGGTAAATGCATTTAGCTTTATGGGACACAGCCTCTATCGCAATTGCTCACTATGCTGCATGAAAGCAGCCATGGATGATATTTATTGAATGAACATGGTTGTCTTCCCACAAAACTTTATTAGTGGAAACTGAAATTTGACTTTCATATAGTTTTCATGTCATAAAATGTTATTCTTCTTTTGATATTTTCCCTCAATCATTTAAAAATGTAAGAACCATTCTTAGCTTGCGGGCTAGGCTAAGTTGCTGATCACTGTCTTAGAGCTTCCATGTCCTCATAGTAAATAGAAATTACTATATCTCCTTCATTTCATCTGATGATCAAAAGAGAAAGTACATATATATGCAAGAGTCCATTTAAAACACGTAGCACTAAATATGATGGTAATAGAATGCTAGGTTTCCACTGGTAATACTTTTCTTACACCTTTATTTTTGCTTACAGAATCTATCCGGGGTATCTATGATTCTATGAAAAAACCAAAACTATTTATAGACTTGAAGTCAAAGATTCCATAGTGTTGCTTTCCAAGGTGATGTCATATATAGCAGAGACTTGTGATTTTTTAATATTTAAAGTGAGTAAAGATTTGGTTAGTCAAAATGATGAAAAAAGTTATACTCTGTTAAAGAAAATGTTCACTCTCATGCCATTAGAGTTAATGCATTTTGGATAAGAGGATAGATGATGATTCAAGATTCATCAAATAAAATAGGAATATCTTCCTGGAAAATAATACATAAAAATATTACCCCTGAGCAAAAATCCTAAATCAGAATCACCTATTAGATAATGAACATTAGGAGGAGGAGGATAAAAGAGGTTAAGCAATTTAGTTAAATCCTGCTATGGTTTGAACATGGTCCCTACCAAATTCAGGTGTTGGTAATTGATAGTACTAAGACCTGGGGCTTTTAAGAGCTGATTAGGCTGCGAAGGCTCCTTCCTCATGAACAGGAGATTTTACAAAAAAGGTTTCATTTAGCAATATGCTAGATTGCCCTTCTTCCTCCCACTGAAAGCATGCTGGGACTTTACATTGTGGGTTTTTGGGTGGTCAGGCAAAGAATTGAAAGATACACTACCAACAAACAATAAACACTAAAACAGAAAATGGCAGGTCAGAATAAGCTTCTCAGCTAGAATTGCTCCCCGTTACAAGAATGACCTACCTCTCGCTTCTCCTAGGAAAAATCTTGGTTGCCACCCTATCAGGCTATCTACTGACCACCTGCCTTCCAAGAAGCACCCTTCAAGATACACCCGGGGGTACCCAGAGCAGAGTCTCTCTACTGAAACCTCTCTTCTGAGTGGAGGGGACAACCAGGATGAAACAGAAAGAGACACGTATGAAGGTAAAACTCAGGGGTTATTGAAAGACAAAAAAAGCTCTACAAAGTTAAGATAAGGCTCAACCGTAGCGGGTTGGTAGAAACGGCTCACCACATCTCATACAACCTCTTATTTCTTATATATTCTGTAAATGACACCTATTTTTAGCTCCCATTGTAACACTCGAACTTAACCTCTACTTTACATCTTGATTACTTCTGGTAGGGGGTGGTCAGTGCTAGGGCCATCTAACCTGTGGTTTCGCCTGCTCGTCTCCATTCTTAGGTAAGTTCCTCCCAATTTTCTCTTGCTCGACCATGCTATACTTTTTTCTGTTAATTTTTAACTGTTTCCATCAGGGCTGCTTCTTCCTTTTCAAAGATTCCCCCCCTTCACCACCATATCAAAACATAGCAAGAAGGCCCTCACCAAATGCCACACTTTAATCTTGAACTTCCTAGTCTCCAGAACCATAAAAAAGGAATTTTCTGTTCTTTACAAACTATCTAGTCTGTGGTGTTTCGTTATAGAAGCATGATCAGACTAAGACATGGCCTTAATCTGAGAACTGGCTAAACGAGGATTCAAACCAGGTTGTCTAGCTCCATAGTCCAAGCTGTTAAGCACCGTACATACCTTGTACAAGTATTCCAGGTTAACCTGAGTGCTCTCCTCTGCCACAGTGTCCTTGTCACTGAATTAGACTCAAGTCACTAGGGCCATGGAGCCTGTCCAGCTGTAAGTAATGGGCTGATCACAATGTGTGTATGATGGTGGTGGCCTTGGTGTTCAAGTAACACATTATGAGTTTATGTTTAGGATGTGGGTTTATATATAGGTACATACTTCCCTTTTATAGCAACTTCATTTGTGTGAAAGAGAAAGGGCAAATCGAGTCAACTAATTAGCTGGGTGTAAGTCACAACCTGTCTGGATCTAAGTTTGGATGTTTGTTGAATGAATTACGTAGAAAATACTTTACATGTGCACATACATGTATACCTGTGTATGTATATGTATACACATATATGTGTGTACATATATAAAACACATATGCAACACACACATATACATATTTATATATATATATGTGTGTGTGTGTATATGTAACACTTGAGTTTAAGAAACAAATCTATTTGTGGTAAAATTTGCATATGTCTAGAATATAAAGCAGTATGCCGAAAGCACAATATCAATTCAGAAGAATAAAAGGAAGTAATTTTTACAGATGTCTTTACATAACTAATGACCTCATTTAATCCTTAAAACAATCCTACGAGGTAAGTGTTACCCTTATTCGATATAGGAAGAAATTGAGACTTAGAGGATGATTAAGTTTCTCCCACCCACCCAGTTAATAAGTAATAAAACACAAGTTCAAATTGTGGACTGTCAATATCAGAATCTGTGTCATTTCTACCTGAACTCTTATGACAGGTTTCATGATGAAGATAGCACTTTGGCTGGATTTTGAGAGGATTATGCAGATAAAATACACCAGGTGACTTCTTAGGTCTGCCCTCAGAACAACTGATGAACAGTTTGTCAGGTCTGTCTGGGTTGTGCTGACTCTGTCTCTTCCCCAGTGGTTGATCTCTCCTGGTTATTAGATAAGATTCCTAGGGAAGAAGTCTTAAAACAATTTCTTTTCGAAATGAGCCTTCTTGGTTAGAAAAGAAAATCCCAGAGAGTCTCTCTCTGTGCTTCAGGAAAGAGGATGAGAGAGAAGAAAGATGGGAGAGAGGTCACAGAGAGACCTTGGTTCTGAGGCTCATTTTTGAGGCCTTTCAATTTTCAAAGCACTCAGCATGCAAAAGTGACATACTTGGGGGAATTATTTTTTGTACCCCAACCCTACCAAAAGAGTACATACATTCTAGAACATTAATCAGGGGGAGGAACAATTGAAGTTTCAAAGCAAGGGAATGGCACAGAGAATTGCTTGAAGATCAATGTAATGCCAATTGCATGAATTGGATTGTGGAGAAAGAGAGAGATTGGAAGCAGAGATACTATTTAAAAGGTTGGCTTAGCAGTAAAGAACAAGACATGAACTAACTCTTTGGCTATGCCAATTTACAAAGAATTCATCAGTGATAGGATTTGAGATAAGAGAGAAAGAAAAGGATCAAAATAACAATGATTTGAATGTGGATTAATTATAAAATAATGGACCCAGAAATGCCAAAAAGACAACTCATCGTGAGGTTGTAGGGGGGTGTAGGTATTCAGTTCAACTTTAACAATTAAGAACTTGAAATATTAATAGAATGTCCATCGTTCTTTGACATTTGGTCTCTGCAGAGAAATGGAGTATAAAGTTGAATGTTTTGTTTTCATTCAGTAGTTAACTGTGGGGCAGAGGCCACAAACTAGCAGCCTTTCCAATAGTCCTAATTCTTAATTTAGAGGTTGATGGGTTTTTTTGGCAAAAACAGTGGCTTAAAATTGGAATTTCAATGTCTTTTGTAAGGTAAAGGACATTTACTCTTTGGTAAATCACAGGTCACATAATTTCCTATTGTCCTACGTCTAGTTAAACATTATACTTCACTCCTTTACTTCCCTGAAGCTAAGGAGTAAAGTATAATCAAGTGCAGTGGTTAAGAGAGAGAGCTCTGGCCCCACACTGCTTGCACGTGAATCTCACCCAGCCACTTGGGCCGGGTGACCTCTGACAAGCTGCTCTACCTCTATGGAAGATAGGAGGGATACTGCCTGACATGGTAAATTTAAGTACTCTGTATGATGTTAGTTATTACTAAATCTTAGATGTTTCCTAAACAGGGGTTGACAGGCATTCAGGGAAGCCCACTAGATGTGGTTAAGAAGGGTAAGGACTGATGCAAAATGGATAAGTGAGCAAGTAGACAGACACCGGGGTTCTGGAGGACGTGTGGTGGAAGGTCACCACAGATCTCACACTGACTGCCTTGTGCTGGAGAGGAGACTCTTTCCTCTCCACTCTTCTTGTGTTTGGGGCTTGTGAATTAAACTGAGAAAAGATAGGCCAGCAAGAGAAGAGACAGAATTTGAGTATAATACATACAGGATTCACAAGGAAATACAACTCATGGAGGTGGAGGTTGATAGAGTTTGGGGCTTCTATGCATTCTTAAGAAGGGAATGGTAAAAAGGGCACCCCTGGGAAAACAAATGGCTCTTAGGAAAAAGATAAATAGACACTTTGTATCTTTAAAAATAATAGATGAGCACTAGGATAGTTTTGTGACAATGTCTATTTAGATCATTGATGATAAGAGTCAATCTTCCCTGGTTGCAAAAATTGGGGGGAAGGGATTTATAACAATTGAGTTCATTTGTGAGGCTCTGCTTTTAAGGCAGATGAGGGAGTTAAAACAAGAATCCTCTTCTTTAGTGCCTTCAGGTCAAAAATCTTTTTTTTATGCCACAGTGGCATACTCACCTATATTTCATGAAATTTTGAAAATTCACAAAACACTCTGGATAATGATAGAAAAGGAGGTGAGATTGAGGACTTCAGCATTTTCAACAGTTTATCATAGGGAAATTCACTAGTTACTAGATACTCCCTAAATTGAGATCTAAGGCTGCTGCAAATTCACAGCAGTTTAGTGAGCATGACTTGACATAATCCCACCTTTATTCTCTGAAACTTTTTGTGGATGAAAAAGCCAATAGTAGGCAGAGGGTACTGCCTGATCAAGAAGACAGGGACATATGAGACAAAATGGGAAATGTCCAACAGAAAGGGAGGAGACTCCAGAGAGACAATATAGTCCCAGCTACAACTTGAAAAACTCCAAATAAGCAAAGTCAGACTTAGAAAGCAGTGTGTCATGAGGAGCAAGTAAACTGCAACCAAGTGGCCAGCACAGCTGTCTCAAGACAAGGAGAAAGATTCTGGAGTTTTCTTTTTCAAGAAGACCTTTTAAATGTTCTTTTTAACCTCCCTTATTGCCACCAGCTTTTTAATTTTAAAGTTTATATAGCACTATACTAAAATATAATGCGAAGGTCTCGTGTGAATTTTCATTACCCTATAGGTCCTGCCTTCTTGTCCAGTTAACTTCTTGCCAGTTTCCTGACTTTTTGGCCATGAGAACTATTTTATAAAATCATCAAACTCAACAGCCTGCCTCTTTCTCTGTGTTTTACAATGATCCTACATCCTGACTGTGCTGATCCTTGATTTCCCTAACCCATCTTAAGTTTTCCATGTTATCCTGTTCTCTGATGAGTCTTCTCAATCCCCCAGTTCTCCTGTTTCTCCTTCCCTCCTCCTGTTTCTCTCCCTCCATTATTTTCTTACTCTGCCTACTTCATAGCAGAGTGGCTTACTCCTCCTTTTCTTTCTCTGTCAACTTCCTATTCTCATGATGGCAGTTGTCCAAAAACTCCTTTGTGGTTTCCCACTTTATTTATAAATTTGACTGCAAGCAAGTTAAACAAAGAATTAACTCTCCAAGAGCTGAAGGCCATAGCTATAAACAAAGCTGGTGGGGGAGTAAGAGAAAGAAATTTAATTTGAATTTTTGATTAGGGGTTTGAAGACATCTAGCAAATTATACTTAAAGTATCAAATTCATACCCTACATAGGAGTTGACAGACGTATAAGTTGAGTATAGTATTTTAGTCACTGTCAACATCCATGGACATGGTGAAGGTCTGTCAAGCTTAGTCTTTTTTCTCAACTCTGTTGACCTTGGACAAGAGACCATTTCTCCATGGGCTGTTGGCTTCCTAATGCAGTGATGAGAAGTGGACTCTTGAGAAAACTAACCAAACAAGTTTACAACATCAATGATCTCAGCATGAGCCTTTTCCCTTGGGTGTAACTTTCTAAGCAGTCCACATTTTTCTCATGGTTTTAGGAAACAAACAGACTCAATCATGTTTATTTCCTGGGTAATATTCCAGCATCATGGGAAATAGAAAGTAGGAAATGTATCATTTTACTCAGCTTGGCAACAACTTTCAGGACAGGAAAAAATGGATGAATTATTCCCAAGACTTTGTTCTACTTTGGTGATCTTAAACTGATCTTAGAGATGTTATTTTTATACTATATGTTGTTAGGTACATTTTGTGAATAACTTACATTTTATTTAAGAAATGTTTTACCTGCCGGTTATTTAAAATTCCTCAGCTTTTGGGGGGAAAAAGAGATTATTCTGGTAGTTAATACATAGTTTATGAAAACCAGTTCTCTGCTTCCTTGTCTCATTACTATTTCTGATACTCCTTCATGCTCAGCCTTTGATGTAATATTAGTGTCACATGGTGGGAGACCTACTCTGGAGATTAATTCATTCATTCATGCTTTAGAGCCACAGTCAAAAGATTGCTTTGGCACAAGGGACCATTTTCATGGAAGGCGGTTTTTCCATGGACCAAGGAGGAGGAGGGTTTCAGGATGATCTGAGTGTATTACACTGACCTCAGATAATCAGGCATTAGAGTCCCATAAGGAGCGTGTAACCTAGATCCCTTGCATGTGTAGTTTTCAGTAGAGTTTGCAATCCTATGAGATTCTAATGCTGCTGTTGGTCTGCATTTTGACAGTGATGCCAGTGATGGGGAGAGGCTGTAAATACAGATGAAGCTCTTCACTTATTCACCCACCCTCACCTCCACTTACTGGTTCCTACCAGGCCACAGACCAGTACCAGTCTTCAGGGTTGGGGACTGCAGCTTAGAGCATTAGTCATTACATTTTGGATTGCCAATCATAATTTATTCAAACAAAAGAATACTATGAGAAATTCATGACACATAAGTCAATATCCAAAATGTGGATCATTGTATGAATAGATGATTAAGTGGAAAAATAGTTATCAAGAGAAGAGAGAGAAAGATGTAAGAATGATGCATGTAGTTCATTTCAGTCAGTTTTTCTTGCTGTTGCAACTCAGTCTGAGGCAGAAACTCACTTTTATTTGGTTGATTTTTCCCCCAGTCTTTATTATGCCTTAGAAATGTTAATTGATTTTATGTTAGACTCTGAAGCAATATATATTCTTTCCACTTCATCTCATTAGTGTAAGAATGATGTTTATCAAAGCAATATTTTAAGTATTCTCAAAACAACAATGTTCCCTCTCTGTATGAGAAGAAAAATAGAGAGGGAAGAATGCAAATCAGGTGTGTGTTGGGCCATTAGCAGCTACTAAGTTTTCACACTTCCTGGCTGGGTTGTATAGACAGGGGAATAAAGGAAGATGAGCAGCAAGAAGCCAACATATTCATCCACTTATTTATTTATTCATTCTTCAGTAGGTACAGTGGCTGGGACATTGAGAAATTTGCCAAAGCAGAATCACTTGAGGGGCAGTTAGCGACTAGTACCCCATCTGTGAGAGGATACCCCACTGCACCCCTCCACATCTACAATCCTTTCCCATTGAGCTTCTCTTTGACATACAACTTCAACTTCTCCTTTTATACCTTCACAGTTACCATTCTTCCAGTCATTTTATATTCAGAAAGCCACGCAGACTAGTAAGTCCCTTGGTTACACTTTTTCCAATATATATATATATATATATATTTATTTTTTGAGGCAGCGTCTCACTACATTGCCCTTGGTAGAGTACCTTGATGTCACAGCTCACAGCAACCTCAAACTCTTGGGCTTAAGTGATTCTCTTGCCTCAGTCTCCCAAGTAGCTGTGACTATAGGCAGCTGCCACAAGGTCCAGCTATTTTTTGGTTATAGTTTTCATTGTTTTTTAGTTGGCCCAGCCTGCGTATATGTGGCTGGCACCATAACCACTGTGCTACTGGTGCCAAGCCAATATTTTATTACAAAAATTTAATAATTTTACACTGAACATCCATAATACACCCATAACCTAGATTCTCCTTGGTTGTCAGTTAGGAATTACAACTCATATTCAGCAGGTGTTATCTAATATAGGAAATATAGGCTTTTTTTAGATACTAAGTAATGTTGGTATAACTCTTTAGACCAACATACAAATTTTAAGCTTTTGAGGTTTTTTAATATCTGAAGTGATGAATGTAACTGAGTCCTACGTATGCAGTATATATATTGATAGAATTAAAGGATAAAAGGAAACTGTTTCTTTCCTCACAAACGTATAAATTTTCCATACCAAACATTTCTCTAATTCTCTGCAGATACCAACTGTCTGTCCTAGAATTTAATTTAATTCTGACACTATTTCAGGTTTGTGCAGACCCCAGGGGTTAAGGGCTCACTCCCACAAGACTGCTTCCCACTTCAAATACCAATTGCAAGTAGTAGGCCCCAGGTTACCTCCATTTCTATTTAACTTGGATAAAAATCAGAGGTTCTTGCAACCTATCCTCATGTTGGATAATTTGCAATAATGGCTCACAGAACTCAGGAAAAGACTTTACCCTCATTCACCAGTTTATCATAAAAAATGTTATGAAGGATACAGATGAACAGCCAGATGAAGGGGTGCATGGGACAAGGCATGAGGTGGGGAATGGAGCTTCCAGGCCCTTTCTGGCATGTGACTCCTCCCTGCACCTCAAGCTGTTCAAGCTGAAAACTCATCAAATCTCATTGTTGAGGAGTTTTATAGGGCTTGATCTCCAGTGCCTTTCCTGGAGGTTTGTGTGTGCGGCTGAAAGTTCTAATCTCTTAATCATTAGGTCTTTTTTGTGACCATCCCCATGTTGAGGATATCTAGGGCCCTACCCTAAGTCATCTCGTTAGCTTAAACTCAGGTGTGATCAAAAGGGAGTCATTATGAGTCACAATAGATAACTCCTATCACTTAGAAAATTCTAAAAGTTTTGGGGGGCTCTTTTCCAGAGCCAGGTATAAAGATCAAATACATTTATTATTATACTGTAAGGCACTTCAGAGACAGACCTGGTTTTCTTTTGAGATGATCTGATTGAATTATCTCATTTATAAATTAAGAAGTCAGCCTTTAGTCTTCACCACCCTGATCTAATTTTATTCTTCGTAGAATTCTTTTTCATAGGAAAAGATTCACAACAAGAGAGATTGAGAGGAAAACCTGGCCGGCATGACCTCAGAAAATCTACCCTCCCCCTATCTATCAGCACTGTTTAAGATGGACGAGTTTCCAAAGTAGGTCTTAGTAGGGGTTCTGACTTTTCCACTCTGTCTCCCAGAAACCAGTGCTGTCAGTTTCCTATTGCTGCTCTATCTAATTACTAAAAACTCACTTAAAACAACACAAATTTACTATCTTATAAAGGTCAGAGGTCTGAAATAAATCTCATGAGCTAAAATGTGGGTGTTAGCAAGACTGTGTTCTTCCTAGAGGCTCTAGCACAGAATCCATTTCCTTGCCTTTTCCAGCTTCTATAACAGTGATTGTCAAACAGTGTGCTGTGATAGGATCTTAGGTGTGCCATGAAAAATTTTAAAGATCATTAATTAAATTATTATTATTTTGTTGTTGTTGCAGTTTGGCTGGGGCCAGGTTTGAACATGCCACCCTCAGTATATGGGGCCAGCACCTTACTCACTTAGCCACAGGCGCTACCCTAATGAAATTATTTTTGAAAAAAATTCAAAGTTCACTAAGAATATTCTTTTCTTACTCTTTTTTTTATTGATCAACATAATTTACATGTGCCATGGAAGTTTAACTATAGATTCAAGTGTGTCGTGAGATAAAAAAGGTTGAAAAACACTGTTCTAGAAGCTGGCTGCTGTCCTTGGTTCATGGCCTCCTCCCACCTTCAAAGCCAGAGCCTCAAGCAGAGCCCTCCTATTGCCATTTCACTGGTTCTCATTCTTATCTCCTCCCCCAACTTCTCTTCTAGAGACCTGATGATTCCACTGGAGTAAGGTGGAAAATCTGTAATTTCCTTCTTTTAAAGTCTGCTTATTACCAACCTTCATTCCTTGTGTCAGGTAACCCAACACATTCGCAGGTCCTGATGATTTAGGTGTAGCTATCTTTGGAGGAGCAGTATTCAGCCCACCACACTTACTAATGTTAAATTTGTGTTCAGAATAATTTTTATTACCATCAAATTGGAATTTTCATTTTGGAAAGTTTTCACTTTCTCTGGATCTTTTGACTTCATATGGCATGCTTCCTGGGAAATTTTACTGCTGTATGAAAGGGAAGATACTGAAATGAGTACCTTCATGATAATTCAAACATAGTATAATGAGAGCAGTTTGCCTTTTAGCAGATCTCTTTAAAGATTTTAGAGATCCCCATGAGGAGACAGGGTGTTATTTCTATACTTTTGTAAATGACAGAATTGTAAAACAAACATTTCTGCAGGGACATGCTAAATAAATCTCCTCAAGGAAATAAAACACTTAATTCAGCCTGTTTCTATAAACTTCAGTGGATTGAAGTAGTAAGTTGTACTAAATTCAAAAGCAATGTTAAAAAGTTAGAGTTCTTACCTTGTCATGGGATTAGAGTAAAAAAAAAAAAAAAGTTAGAGTTTAGGCTCTCTGTATTTTTTTTTTCCTTCTCAGCATCCACTGTCTGAGACAAAATAATAACAGATCCTTGAGCAAGGTAAATGTGACTCAAGCATCAAGCACTGATGTCTTAATACAGCAACCTCTTCAGCCTGGGCCATTAGTACTAATGTCTTGGCAGGGAGCTCTAGGTCAGCACATTTAAACTCCAGGAGCTTTAAGAACTTTCTAGGATGAAAGAGGGAGTATGTAAGAGAAGGGAAACATAAGGGAAACTCTAAAGACAGGAAAAACATCTGGGTTAATTGAGGTCAAATCTGAAGACTTGGAAGCTTTGTGAAAATTTAATTTTTGGTTGTGCTTGTTGAAAAGGTTTTATTCTGTGCATTTAAAAATATGTGTCACATTTTATACAGTAGAATTTATGTTAAAATACATTCTTAAAAGTTAACTATGTTTGTTTTTGCTCAGGTCTGAAATAAGCAAGAAGAGAGGAGGGCTTTTGTCACAAGGCAAAGTTTTGTTGAACGTCACCAACCCGCCTCCCTCTTGGCCAGTCTAACCCTCCCAATGCTGCGAAGCCTGGGCCCCCACTGTAGTTTTGCCTTTGGTTTGCCCTAGGTGGGAAGGGAAGAAGGGTGGAAAGAAGGGGAATTAGCTTAATGGCCTGGGCATTTCAGCACCACGTTGGCCTTGCTGTACCTCTCAGCCCAGTGCTTACGTGGACCCCTGCTTGGTAACACCAGCCTCCTGCCATGTTCTGAGTCTAATTCTCCACTTGATGTCTTTGCCTTATTATCTTGTCCTAAGACTTCATCTTAGTTAACTTGACCAGAACAATTCCTTTTATTTATATAAACTTTTTAAGGGGTACAAGTACATGGATGTTACATGGATGTATTGCATAGTGGTGAAGTCTGGACTTGCAGTGTATCCATCATCCAAATAACATGCATTGTACCCACTAAGTAATTTCTCATCATTCACACCCCTCCCCCTTCCCCAACCTTGTGAGACTCCAGTGTCTGTCATTTCATGCTCTATGTCCATGTGTACACCTTATTTAGCCCTCACTCCTGAGTGAGAGCATGCAATATTTATCTTTCTGAGTTTTTCTCTTAAGATAATGTCCTCTAGTTCCATCTATGTTGCTACAAAAGACACGATTTCATTTTTTTGTGTGTGGCTGAACAGAATTTCTTTGTATATAGAAACCATATTTTCTTCATCTAATCATCCATTGATGGACACTTAGATTGATTCCGTTTCTCTGCTATTATGAATAGTGCTGTGATAAACATACAAGTTCAGTTATGTTTTGACAAAATGACTTCTTTGCCTTTGGGTAGAATGGGAGGTCCACTTTTAGTTCTTCAAGAAATCTTTATGCAGTTCTTCCACAGAAGCTGTCCCACTCCTTTTAGATGATGGTCTTGCCTTCCAGGCTTGTCTGGCTTGTTCTATCCCAGCCCCTGCCCACCCCATCCTTCACTCTACAGGGCACCAAGACCCTATTCCTGGAACTCTGCCTTATGGCCAGACCTTTTGGACCTCTTCCATGGCTGCCCTCCACCAACACCCCTGTCAGGACTCCTTCCCACATCACCACTGCAACACTTTAAAAGAATGAATTACATGTACAAAGAATACTCTGCTATGGTTACAAAGGTTCTCAAACTTTAGTGTGTGCCAGGATCACCTGGAGGGCTTGTGACACAAGTTGTTGGGTGCTATCCCCAGAGTTTCAGATTCAGTAAGCTGGGGCTGGACCTGGGAATTCACATTTCTAGCAAGTTTCCAGGTGACACTGATGCAGCTGATCTGGAGACCATATATTGAGAACCACTGTTTTATTATATGCGCATACCCACTACCCAGGTTTAACAAATATTCATTTTGCTGTATGGTTGGCATTAGATGTTTTTCCTTTTATGGAAAAAGGAATGTTACACATGTAGACACACCTGATTGCCCACCTCTTCCTCCTTTCTTTAATTCTTCTTTTTCCTGATGATAACTAGTGCCTGCCAGAACTATCATCTCTGGATACAGTGCACTATCACTTGGCTGAATTTCCTGTCATTTGAAGTTGGATCTTCGGCCCTATTTGCTGCTTGACTCCTTAATTTACATTTCACAGTATCTCTCATTCTATCCCATTCTGCTACTCTTAACTTTTCTGTCCCTGCTATGTTATGGGATGTAATAAAATATACATTAAAATTTCATTAGGAGAAACAGAATTGGGTTTTTATTGTGAGGAAGACTGTTCTACCAGATAGAAGATGTTCACTCTATTTATTAAAGTTTAGGGGAAAACTGAGCAAAAATCAGTAACAGAGCACCTATAGGAACCTCCCTAAGTAGAAGTTGATAGAACCCAAGCATAGTAATTTAGAAGATGAAAAGCCTTGATGCCTAAAGGCAGATCCATCCATCCCAGGCTCTGGCATCCTAGCTTCAAAGCCAGGATCAATGAGTAAAGTGACACTTGGCACTGAGGAGACCAAATATTCAAGCTTAGTGATTAAGGGCTCTCAACTGAACTAAGCCAGCACCGTAAGTATCAGGGTTTAAGTGAGTAGAACACAGGAACTTTCTAATTTGGTTCTTCCAAAACTACAAATATTTGTCTAAGTGATAGCATTAAATCATATAAATCATATAAAAGTAAAATTATTAAAAAGACCCAAAGTACTCATAAGTGCCTAGAAATTTTTTCTTTCATTCTTTAATCACTTTAGCCTCATTTAAATAATTAACGTTAATTAATTAACACATATAGAATCTGACTTGCATTGGTCCAGTTAGTACATAATGCACGCGGCTTAAACACTTATTAAAGAACGCACTTCTCCAGGCCCTCCTCTCATTGTCTGTCCTCCCCTCCTTCTCTCTTAATATACTTTTTTTATTTTTTATTTTTTTTTTATTGTTGAATCATAGCTGAGTACATTAGTGCAATCCAGGGGTACAATGTGCTGGTTTCATATGCAATCTGAAACATTTTCCTCAAACTGTTTGACATAGCCATCATGTCATTTTCTTAGTTATTGTATGAAGACATTTGTATTCTGCATTTAGTAAGTTTTGTCTGAACCCATCTAAGATGCACCATAGGTGTAGCCCCACCATTTACCCTCCCCTCTCTTAATATCCTTGCTAGACTTTCCTATAAGCAATGTCTTTCTTTTCCAGCCTCCTCTCCCCTTTATATAGGCAATTCGCTGGCCTCTCTGAGTTGACAGACCCCTGTCAGTTACTGTGGTTGGGAAAGAATTTCTATTCATCATTTCTTCTTCTTTTCTTCATTAGGAAAACATCTCTTAGCCTATATCTCATCAAACTTCCAACCCAGCTGAGTGTCTCTGGGCTGCTCAGTTGTTGAGTTTGCTTAATTCCTGGTGGAATTACTTTTCCCAAGCCTTTCCAAATTACTGGGAAGC
>CAUYRH010075743.1:0-11186 GCA_963574655.1 Perodicticus potto | reverse complement strand
AGCTGGGACTACAGGCGCCCGCCACAACGCCCGGCCATTTTTTGGTTGCAGCCGTCATTGTTGTTTGGCGGGCCCAGGCTGGATTCGAACCCGCCAGCTCAGGTGTACGTGGCTGGCGCCTTAGCCTGTTGAGCCACAGGCGTCGAGCCAGGACACATTCTTAAAGTTAATTTTTGTTCCTTTTATTTTTCGTCTGGTAACTAAGAACATGTTATGGTAACTAAGAACAGGTTAGAATTTTCTTAATAAAACCACTGTCAATTAGTTAAAGCCACCTTTTGTTCTTCTACTTAACTTTCTGGCCCCTCTACTGTGGTAAATAAAGAAGAGATTATGTTTTAGAAGAGGCATATCATCATGGAGCCTCTAGAAACAGGAGGGTGTCAGAGAAGTGAGAAGGGAGACTGAAAAAGAAGAATGAAGTTGTACTAGGGAGAGGTGAGGGAGGAAGAAACTGAAGGACAAATGGGAGGGGGAAAAAACAAAAGCAGTTATTAACTACCAGTCTATGTTCTCCTTTAGGTGAAAAAGATGGCAGCACCTCAGCCTTCTAGCTACCCGTGCTGTCAAAACATACATAATAAACAGCGCCACACTGAGGATAAACTGAGATCCCAACTACTCTTTGCCCTGGACACAAAGTATGGACACTTTTGTTTAAACTCTTTCAACTAAACTACAGAACATTTAACATAAAGTAGTCATTCTTAAACCTTTTTTTGGTATCACAAAATTGTACATCTGATGATTGGTATAGAGACCTCATTGGAAATATGAATACCTAAATGAAATTTTACATAAAATTTCATTCATCTGAATCCTACATATAGAAGAATATTTTACTGAATGTCACTACAAAAATCTTTTAAAATGTTAGACTATTTCAACATTTTAGCTAAAATATACTTTCATCTAATTTTTAGATAATTAAATCAGATTAGGCATTCCTTCCAGAATTCTTATGGTTTGAATTATATAATCATTCTTTCTATAGTTGCTATGACATCGAGGACATCACATTTTAAATGTATTCTTGTTAATTTTCAGTTTTCAAGAAACACATTTCTTCAACACAATTTTTTTAAAGGGATATTTAATGACAGTTTATAAAGTCACAGGAGACATTTTTAATGCATTTTAATCATTTCAGCAGGATTTATCTTGAGTTCTTTTTGTTTTTTTTTTTTAGAAAACCAAGCATCTCATGTTGTCATTAAGTGAATTTTTAAAGATCACTATTAAGCTACCACAGACTTTAAATGCATTTATAGACAACTAGAATAAATACTTTTTGTATGCTTAAGATGATATAATGTAAAACTTGTATTACTAAATGAATATAGTTTAAAAAAAAGAAAAAGAAGTTTCATTTACATTAACTAATTCAGTAAGTTTAATTATATTTTCTATTGAGTCAAGAATATATTCAAACTAAACCCATTTTAAATAAGTATATAATATTTCACTACCTATGAACTATTATATCCTTAATAGAAATCTAATATTCTCAAGAACTTTGCCTAAATAAACACTAAAAAAGAGAAAGATATTAACTCACCCAAGTTGTGAATAATTACTTGCAGATTTTGCTAGTTTTGTCATTGACCTGGAATATGCCTCTTCTATTGTAGCTCTGTTAAATCAAATTTCCACATTACAGTATTTCATGGCAAAAACATGGCAAAGTTACCAAAAACAATTAAAATTACAGGTAAAAACCCTCTAATTACATAGTAAAAAATACAAGTATATACTAGCAGTCATAAATTTCTGGCCTATCTTTAAATGTCTATTGTGCACATATACTTTTAAAAACTGGTCTAGTATAGAACTAAAATAATTTATATCACAAAAAATTTTAAACTCTTTAGCTTTAATACCAATGCTTATTTCCATAGGAAGTATTACTTCCTGTATTCTCTTTCTCTGTAAATTGATTTACTGTGATAAGTTATTCATATTTAATATTTCTTTGGTATATTTAACATAGGTGTATTATTCTTCAACACTGTGATGCACGTTTAAGACAATAAGAGAGTCTTGACAGTCATTTGCACAAAACAAAACATGAGTCGTCGACAAGTCTAAGATCACAAACTTCAGGTCTTCATTTTGTGATTAGATCTAAAATATTAATTAAGTATTTCACACTAGAAAACTGTATATTATATAACTATTACTTAGCATATAAGATTGTAGACATAAAAACAATCAAATCCCTTAAATATGGAATAAAAAACCCACAAATTATTCTATAGACACATAACCTACAAAGTATGAGGCTACCTTGGCCTTCTTAACACTATAAAACTTAGTCATAATTTTACCTTTTCCATAATTACACTGGCCCTTCTCAGTATGTGCTAACCTTAACAGGGGAACATTCTACAAGAACCACTGTCCTTCCAAGGGTTCAATTCACTTTCTGCTTCTAATGTCCAGACCCAGATCTCCACACCCCTCTTACACTGAACCATCAATTCAATATCTAACTAGCCCAAGCATAACTACACTTAGATCTCTGAACCACCTCAAACTCAGAATATACAACTAAACTCATCTCTAAACTATTTCCTAACCCCATCCACACAAAAACCAGCTCTTTAACAAAAAGGAAACATGATCAGAAACTACTTCTCAATAATAATATTGTAACTTTTTTCTTGCTCCTTTAAAATTTTCTGTATTATTGGCCAGGTGTGGTGCCTCAAGCCTCTTCAACACTCTGGGAGGCTGAGGCTGATAGATTGTTGAGCTCAGAAGTCAAAGACCAGACTGAGCAAGAGCAAGACAGCATCTCAACCAAAAAAAAAAAAAGTTCTCTATTGTTAAAATTATACTATATTACAAGAGTAGTACTTTGATCATCTAAAAAAGTTAATAGAGAAATATTAATACATCAATAAATAAGTTAAATAGCAAGAAAAAGTAGTTTACTTTCCAGTGCTAGTTGAGAATCCCTAATCCAAAAATCCAAAATGCTCCAAATCCTGAAACTTTCTGAATGGCAACATCATATTAATGAGTGGAAAATTCCAACTTGACCTTGTGTGACAAGTTACAGTCAAAATGTAGTCAAAGCTTTGCTTCACCCACAAAATCACTTAAAATATTGTATAAAGTTATCTTTGAGCTACGTGTATAAGATGTATTAGAAACATATATGAATTTCATGCTTCCATTCTCAAGATATCTCATTACAAAATATTGCAAATATTACAAAATCTGTAAAAATTCTAACTCTAAAACACTTCCAGTCCCAAGCATTTTGTATGAGGGGTACTCAACCTGTAATACTTAATAAGATCGTTAACCTTACACTGAGAAAAGTTAGAAAAACAAGGAAAGCTGGGGGTGACTGAAAACATCATACAATTTAAGAGGCAGTTAAAAATCAGTAGGCCAAGCTCCAAGAGAAGGATGTCCAGAGAAGTGAGTTAGGAATGTGGGGCAGCTTTTCCCTTGGGGACATCTAGAAGAGACAGCTGAGAAGCTGAGAAGTGAAGCAGAACTTTTCACAGTATCACAAGAAAAAGAAAACAAAATTTAAATGAGTTCAGATCCACCAAAGGTAGAAAGCCAGGGAAATTCCATGCCCTTCGACACTCCAGAAGAATTTCAGTAGACAACAAGAAGTAATTTTAAGGAATGGAAGAAACTACACCAAAGTTGGAAAAAAAAACAAAACTGTAAACTATAGAAATTTTTAAAAATAATCTACCATCTAGAATTTCACGTCCAGCAAACATGTAAATGAAAGTAATCCCCTAATAAAATAACAGATCTAGGTAAAGATCATCAATGGTCAGTAACATCACAAAACAATTATAACTGGATATTCTATACCTCTGATCAAAGTACACATTACCACCTATGAAGTATTCTTTCCAAAATAATGAATAGAATTTGATCATGCTGCTAGATTTAAATGACAATTTTTAAGAAATACAGGAATAAAGGAAAATATTAAAATTATAGATATGCAATTAGAATATTCCAGGATGTGGGGATCCTATGTAGAACAAATAATCTGGTTTCTTCAGCAACAACAAAAAGTATGGTACCTATAAAGAGATTCAAAAAACCATTAACCAAGTCTAATGTATAGATCTGACTGGAAGAAATCAAAGACCCGTGTATTTAGAATATGCAGAATATGTATGTGTAAATACGACAGCAAGGAAAACTGAGCACTGACCATATAGTTGGTTGTATTAGGGAATTTCTTGTTTTTAGATAGGGTAACATATTTCTGTTTTAGTTTTTTGTAAGCCCTATGGTACAGATACATCTAAAACGCTAAAGGATGAAACGTCATACCTCTGAATCTGATATTTGCTTCATAATAATTCAGCAACAGTAGTATGGAAAAAATGGAACAACGTGGCCATAATTTGATAATTGCTGAAGTTGGGTAATCACTACGTGAAAGTTCATTAAGCACAGAACTTGTGTGTAAGTTAGATGTATCTTTGAAATTCTCCACAATAAAAAGGCTTCTTAATGAATTTCAATTAAAGATATTATCAAATTAACAAAAATTGAGATTTTATCACTAGCATATCCATATTTAAAGGGAATATTAAAAAGATGTTTTTAAAGTAGAAGAAAATGATTCAAGATAATCAGAGAAAAAAATGGTTTTAATAAATCTAAATGTCCATAGAAAAATATTAATATAGCAGAATAAAATAGTAACACCTGACTTGAACCAATTACCTGAACTAGATATTAAAAAATATTTTTTGAGTTATTAATTTTGTTAGATGAATAATGTTATGATTATTTGAGCTCATAGTTATTTAGAGATACATACTTAATTATCTATGAACATAATTTGATGCCAGGGAATTGCTTTAGACAGACAAATTGCTAAAAACTGCTGAAACTATTATACTTCATTACTTAGTGGTTTATACGTATTTTCTTCATTTTTGGACTATTTGAAATTTTCTATACTAAAAAGTTTTGAAAACATACAACAAAAAAGGTACCTAAGTGTATATTTCCACAGTAAGTTTTTGAAAAATGGAAAACTTTTTTTTTGAAACAAACTCTTACTTTGTCACCCTCAGTACAGTGCCATGGCGTCATAGCTCACAGTAACCTCAAACTCCTAGCTTTCCTTTTGACTCAGTTTTCCTATTTTTAGTACAGACAGAGTCTCACTCTTGATCATGCTGGTCTTGAACTCCGCAGCTCAAGTAATCCACCCATCTTGACCTCCAAGAGTGCTAGCATTTCAGGTGTGAACGACCGCGCCCAGCCCCAAAATGGAAAGCTTTTAATTTCCATAGTAGTTAAACACACACAGACACACACAGACACATGCACACAGTATATAAAGCTATAAATCAAGAAGTGGTTCTAAACTGCATGTGTTTTCAAGAAGGTAAGAGCACCAATTATCATACACAACAGTAGGTCAGGGAAGTATGTTGTATGTTACAACCTCTAAGAGAATTGCAAAGAGAATAATAAAGGAGGGAATTACATGTTTAGCATCCCAAATCTAAAAACCCAAAATTCAAAATGCTCCCAAATCTAAAACTTCTTGAGTGCCAACATGATGCTCAAAGGAAATGCTCACTGGAACATTTCAGATGTTAAGGTTTGGAGATTAGGATGCCAAACCAGTAAGTATAATGCAGATATTCCAAAATCTAAAATAATCTGAAACCCTAAAAATTTCTTGTCCCAAACATTTCAGATAAAGAACACTCAATCAGTACTTCTAAGCTAATAGAAGAAAATAAAATTTTTTAAAAATTAGGCCAAAAAAATGGCTGGGCGTTATGGCGGGCGCCTGTAGTCCCAACAACTTAGGAGGTGGAGGCAGGAGACTCGATTGAGCCCAGGAATTGGAGGTTGCTGTGAGCTGTGATGCCACTGCACTCTATCCAGGGTGACAGCTTGAGGCTCTGTCTCAAAAAAAAAAAAAAAAAAAAAAATTAGGCCAAAAGAAGGCAAGAAAGAGGAAATAAAAATATTTAAAACATAAAAGAGATAGAAAACAAAATAATAAAAAACTAAAATAAATACAGGGACTGGCAAAATTGTAGCCTCATCAACCAAATTTGGATCACTACTTGTTTTTGTATGTAAAATTTTACTAGAAAACAACTATGTTCATTTGTTCACTTGTTGGCTACTACTGTTTTTTCACTAAAATAGCAGAGGTGAATAGCTATAACAGAAACCAAAGTTGGACCATAAATCCTACAATATTTACTTTCAGGACTTTTACAGAAAAAGTCTGACAACGCTTGAGATACTAGATTTGAACTCAAATATAATAGGTATGCTGAATGTAAACAGACTAAATTGACAAAGATTGTTAAAATGACTTTAAAAATAAGTGACAAACATCTAAACCAGGAGGACACATGTATAGCTCAGGCCTTAATTACAGGAAAAGCTGTAACAACAACAAAGCAGACTTTGAGGCAAAAAAAAAAAAAATTGGCAATAATAACAGATACTTCATAATGATTAAAAGACCAATTCACCTGGAAGATGTAGTCATTCTAAATTTGTACTCATCCACTAATATAACCTCAAAAACTAACAGAACTACATGGATAAATAGAAAAAATCACAATCAAAATTAGAGATTTTTCAATCAATTATCTTAGTAACTGATGAGGTGAGAATAAAAAACCAAAACTACTAAAAATAATTAATGTTGAATAATGGAATAAAAATTTGCTATGAATAACAGATATAGAATCCTATAGTCAACAAATGCAAAATGTTTTTCAGGCACACAGAGTATTTATCAAAACAGGTTGTTTCGAGCCATAAACCAACTGCCAACAAATTTCAAAACATCGAAATTATACAAAGTATGTCACCTAAATACAAAACAATTAAGCTTGAAACGAATAATAAAAATAGATTTTAAAAAGTTATCAAGAATTTGGAAATTAAGAAATGCATTTCAGGCTTGGCACCTGTAGCTCAAGTGACTAAGGCGCCAGCCACATACACCAGAGCTGGTGGGTTCAAATCCAGCCTAGGTCTGCCAAACTACAGACCAAAAAATATCCGGGCTTTGTGGCAGGCGCCTGTAGTCCCAGCTACATGGGAGGCTGAGGCAAGAGAATCACTTAAGCCCAGGAGTTGGAGGTTGCTGTGAGCTGTGACGCCACAGCACTCTACCCAGGGTAATAGCTTGAGGCTCTGTCTCAAAAAAAAAAAAAAAAGAAAGAAAGAAATGCATTTCAAAATAACCTATGGGGCAAGGAAGAAAGCACAATTAAATTTAAAATATATTTAAACTAAATAAAAAAAAAATCTTTTTTCTCACACAGGTGAGATGCAGTAAAAGTAATGCTTGAAAGACACACAGACATTTAAGTGAATGTATCAGAAAAGAAAAAAGGTTGAAGATCATTAAGTATCCCATCTCAAAAAATTACAAAAAGAACAGTAAATTGAACACAAAGTCAAAAGAAATAAGCAACAAAAGTTAATGAAATAGAAAACACATATGCAGAAGATCAACAAAGCCAAGAATTGGTTCTTTGCAAAAATGATTAAAACAAACACCAAAAGAGACTGATTACAAAAAAAAAGAGACAAAGCACAAACAGCCAATGTCAGGAATGAAAAGCAGACCATAAGTACAGATGCAATGGGCACTAAAACGGTTTATAAAAGGCTATTAAGAATAAATGTTTGGCAATAAATTGAAAGTTTAGATGAAATGGAAAAATTTGTAGACAATATAATTTTTCCAATTCACAGAAATTGAAAAATCTGAATAGTCCTATAACTATGAAAGAAATTAAATATGTACTTTAATACCTTCCTACAAAGAAAATCTCAAGCCCACTGTATTTACCAGTAAATTCTATGAAACACACGAGGGGAAAAAAATAATCTTCCAGAATTTTTTCCAGAGAATACAAAAACAGGATATTCTCAACTCATTTTATGAAGCCAACAAACCTTGAAACCAAAACCTCACATGGATGTTTAGAAAAAGAAAATTTTTAGGCCAGATTCACAAATGTGGATGTAAAAATCCTAACTTATCCACAAATATATTAAAAGGATAACACATCTCCCCCAAGTTGGGTTTAACATTCAAATTTCAGCTGGGCACAGTGGCTCACACCTGTTCCACTAGCACTTTAGGAAGCCGAGATGGGAGGACTGATTAAGGCCAGGAGTTCCAGACAAACTTAGGCAACAGAACAAGACCCCATCTCTATTTAAAAAAAAAAATTTGGAACAATTATCCAGGTATGGTAGTACATGCCTATAGTTCTAGCAACTCAGGAGGCTGAGGCAGAAGGAACACTTGAGCTTAAAAGTTTGAGGCTGCAGTGAGTGACAGAGCAAGATTCTGTCTCAAATAAATAAATAAATAAAAGCACATAAATTCTATTGTTCTCATCTTGAAGTACATGTTCTCAGCTTCTGCCCAAGGCTACTGCTTCCCAGCCTGTCAGAATAGCCACCCTGCAGTGTGCAACCTTTTATGAGAAATAAAAGTCTCCTTTCCAAATTTACGAAACTCATCATTCCTCAGTTGATATGACTGATAAGGATAAGATCCGCAGAGACCCACCGACGTCCAAAGGAGCCCATTGACAAGAATTAGGATCAGTGCCACCGATAGAAATAGTATCAAACGCTTATACCAAAAAGACCCTCAGTGACCTGGGTGACCAGGACCTCAGGCTTCAGGAAGAGTTGTTCAGCAGGATATTAGGTAATATCTGGCATCCATAGAACTCATTTGGCAAGGGAACAGGCCTGTTCTAGCCCCCTTCCTTCGGTTCATTAGAACTCTGACGAAGTGTTCTGACAGTAGCCATAGAGACCATGGGTGGGGCTGCGATTATACCTCTTAAAGCGGCTTAGAGATAATAGTGAAATAGTACTTCTTAGTGCCCAGGGTTTAGTTCAGAATGGGAGAAGGGTACTAAAGTAAGATTCTAGATAAGATGTATAGAAGTTTAATATGCTAAAGATAATAAACTAAGTTTAAAAAAACCCTCAATATAATTCACATAAACGGGGGAAGAAGCAGCACAGTTAAGGATGAGAGAGAAAAAGAAAAAACATATCATCTTAATAGTCACAGGAAAATCACCTGACCAAGCTCAAGATTCATTTATGATTTAAAAAAAAAAAAAACAACCTTTGTAAAATAGTATATAAAAGGGAATTCCCTTTTACCTTTCATATATTATTTCCCCTAAACAGGAAGGAGACAACCTAGAATAATGATACCCTATGTAAGGGCAAAATGTGAGACTGGAAATAAGAATGCCCACCATCACTGTCTATTCAGCATTATACTGGATGTCTTAGCCAGTACAATAAATCAAGAAAATGAAATAAAAGGTATTAAGACTTGGAAAGGAAGTAATAAAACTGCCATTCACACACACTAACACAGAAAATCCAAAAGAATCTACAGATTATCAGAATAAACAAGAACTGTCAGGTTGCTAGATACAAAGTCAATACATAAAAAACAAAAGTGTGTTTATACATACAGAATTTGCAACACGTAACTGACAAAGTGCTTTTACTCAGAATATATAAAGAATTCCGGCTCAGCACCTATAGCTCAAGGAGCTAAGGCGCCAGCCACATACACCAGAGTTGGCGGGTTCAAATCCAGCCCGGGTCTGCCAAACAACAATGACAACTACAACCAACAAATAGCCGGGCGTTGTGACAGGCACGTGTAGTCCCAGCTACTTGGGAGGCTGAGGCAAGAGAATTGCTTAAGCCCAGGAGTTGGAGGTTGCTGTGAGCTGTGATGCCATCGCACTCTACCCAGGGCAACAGCTTGAGGCTCTGTCTCAAAAAAAAAAAAGAAAAAGAATTCCTCCAATCAATTTTTTTTTTTGGAGACAGAGTCTCAAAAACTCTACTCTACTGTGTAGAGTGCGATGGCATCATAGCTCACAGCAACCTCCAACTAGGTCTCAAGCAATCCTCTTGTCTCAGTTTTTCTATTTTTTAGTAGAGATAGGGTCTCACTTTTGCTCAGGCTGGTCTCGAACTTGTGAGCGCAAGCAATCCACCCACCTCAGCCTCCCAGAGTACTAGGATTACAGGTATGAGCAACTGCGCCTGGCCTCTCCAATCTATTCTTTGAAAGTTAAAAAAAAAAAAAAAAAGAAAATGGCTTGGCACTCATAGCCCAGTAGTTAGGGCACCAGCCACATACACCACATAGCAATGACAACAACAACAAAAAAAAAGCCAGGCATTGTGGAAGGTGCCCGTAGTCCCCGCTACTTGGGAGGATGGGGCAAGAGAATCGCTTAAGCCCAAGAGTTTGTGAGCTGTGATGCCACTGCACTCTACTGAGGGTGACATAGTGAGATTCTGTCAAAAAAAAAAAAAAACAGAGAAATGGGCAGAAGATATATAGACACTTCATAAAAAAGATGCAAATGGCTAATAAATACGCCAAAGAATGCTTAACCCTATTACTCATCACAGAAATATAAATTAAAGTCAGTGAGATACTTGAGATATCACTACTATCAGAAAAGATTAAAAGACTGACCATACCAAGTATTCATAAGGACAATGAGCAACTGGAACTCTCAAACAAGGATGGTAGTGATATAAACTGATACAACCACCTTGGAAAATTCTTAGGCATTATTCACTAGTATAGAACACATACACAAGCACATATATATACCCTACAACCTCACAATTCTACTCCAGAGCATATGCCCAATACAAACTGGTGTATATATGTATCAAGACATATATATGCAAAAGAACATCAGAAAAATGTATATTAAAACAACAGTGAGGGCCAGGCATGGTGGCTCATGCCTGTAATCCTAGCATTCTGGGAGGCCAAGGTGGTGGACTGCTTGAGCTCATGAGTTCGAGACCAGCCTGAGCCAGAGCGAGACCTTATCTCTAAAAATAGTCGGGGCTCGGCGCCTGTGGCTCAACGGGCTAGGGCGCCAGCCACATGCACCTGAGCTGGTGGGTTCGAATCCAGCCCGGGCCCGCCAAACAACGATGACAGCTGCAACCAAAAAATGGCTGGGCGTTGTGGCAGGCGCCTGTGGTCCCAGCTACTTGGGAGGCGGAGGCAAGAGACTCGCTTGAGCCCAGGAATTGGAGGTTGCTGTGAGCTGTGATGCCACGGCACTCTATCCAGGGTGACAGCTTGAGGCTCTGTCTCA
>CAUYRH010075741.1:0-21444 GCA_963574655.1 Perodicticus potto | reverse complement strand
CCTGCTTACCTCTTCAAGTGCTACTCCCAACCCACTTCCAAAGAACTTGTAAGGACTGTTTTTAAGGGAAAAGAAAAAATGATCAAGTGAATATGACTTCAATTTTGTCATGTGACTTTATATTTCAGCTTTTTTTTTTTTTTGAGACAGAGCCTCAAGCTGTCACCCTGGATAGAGTGCTGTAGCATCACAACTCACAGCAACCTCCAATTCTTGGGCTCAAGCCAGTCTCTTGCCTCCGGCTCCCAAGTAGCTGGGACTACAGGTGCCCCCCACAACGCCCGGCCATTTTTTTTGGTTGCAGCCATTATTGTTGTTTGGCAGGCCCAGGCTGGATTTGAACCCGCCAGCTCAGGTGTACATGGCTGGCGCCTTAGCCTGTTGAGCCATAGGCGCCGAGCCTATATTTCAGCTTTTAAACTGTGAAGTGGGATTATGAAGGCCAGGAAAGTCTTGGGATTGCGTAGGAAAACATGATACTGTCAAGACTAATATCCTAGATTTGAATCAAATACAGATCGTTTAGTAGTCTCCCACAATGAACCACTGTTACATAGTCACAGACCAGATATTTGTCCCCAGCCAACCTCTTTCCCAGTGGCTACCAAGATGACAACTTGCAAGAGTGGGTGATTCGGGGTAGACCCATCGCTTCTACCAGTAAATCAATTTAAAGAAGAATTTCCTCCATGGTGCTCTCTGGAATAATTTTTGTATGTGAAGAACAGAACATGAGTAATAGTTTCAAATTATATAAAAGTGGCTGGGTGCAGCGCCTCACATCTGTAATCCTAGCACTTTGGGAGGCCAAGGCAAAAGGATCCCTTGAGCCCAGGAATTTAAGACCAGCCTGGGCAACACAGACGTTATAGCTACAAAAATAAAATAAAAATTAGCTGGGTATGCATCTGTAGTCCCACCTGCTTGGGAGGCTGAGGCAGGAGTATCACTTGAGCCCAAGAGTTTGAGGTTGCATTTAGCAATGATCACACTATTGTACTGTAGCAACAGAGCAAGACCTTGTCTCAAAAAAAAATATATATATATATATAATATATATATGTATATATAACAGCATTAGATTTGATGTTTGTGTTTCTACAAACAATTAGGTAAAGGGGTGCTTAAACCTTAAATATATATGTATTTTAAAAGTGCTCAACTGACACTCAAATTTTTCCTGAAAATCCCATTATTAAATTTAAATTGAAAGATGGTGAGGAAGGGGATGTCTTCAAAATATAAACAAGGTTTATTTCTATGCATAAAGAATACATTAATTCTTTAAAACATAAAAAGGAAAAATAAGGGTCTAAATGGTTTTAAAGTGTATACAACGTTCTCATTATGTATTATTTTCTCAACCTTAGCACTATTATGTGCCACATAGTTCTGTTTATTGTAGAGTTCTGTTCTCCTGTGCTGTGTATGGTCTGACTGTTTAAATCTCCCAGAAAAAATTTACATGTTGACATCTTGGAACAGCAATAGCATTAACAGCTGTTAGCCTTTAGGTCTAAATTAGGTCACAAGGACAGAGTCCTCGTAAGTGGGATTAGTGCCCTTACAAAAGAGGCCAGAAAGAGCTTGATAACCTCATCCACCAAGTGAGGACACAGATAGAAAGCGCTATCTTCATCAGACACCCAATTTGTTAGCACCCTCCTCTAGGACTTTTCAGCCTCCAGAACTATGAAGGACAAGTTTCTTTTGTTTATGAGCTTCCCAGTCTAAATGTGTTGTTTTAGCAGCCAGAACAGGCTAAGACGCCCTGGCCTCTGCTCTTCGGCTGCCAGCAGCATCACTACTCCTGAAGTTGTGACTATCAAAAATATGTCCAAAGTCAGGGTGCAGTGGCTCATGCTAGAATTGTAGCACTTTGGAAGGCCAAGGCAGGAGGATCAATTGAGGTCAATAGTTCAAAACAAGCCTGGGCAACATAGCAAGACCTCAACTGTACAAAAAATAGAAAAAACTAGCCAGGCATGTGCCTGTCTTCCCAGCTACTTGGGATGCTGAGGCAAGAGGATCACCTGAGCCCAGGAGTTTGAGGTTGTAGTGAGCTATGAGGAAACCACTGCACTTTACACAAGCAACAGAATGAGACTCTGCCTCAAAAAAAACAAAAATTGTATCCAGATGTTGCCAGATGTCCCTTGATGAGAAAAACCACTGTTTTGGGTAAACTTAAGTATATAAAATTCTCAGTGTATAAACATATTATTGCAGTGGTTATTTGCCTTACAAAGAGCTTTTGTGGATTTCGATTGTGTACTCATAAACCCTTTGAACACCTAACAGAGGATGTGTAATGTAGTGGCCAAAGCCTTGAAGAAAGAAAGTGCTGGATTCAAATCTTGCCCACAATACTTTATTTATTTTCCAACACTTTTTTTAAATCTCTGGCTTTGGACTTACTTAAAGTTTTAATTTTCTCACTGTCTGATCCTCCTGTTCGTCAGGCAGCCGCTTCTAGTGCAGCGCCAGCCACATCCCCGAGGCACCACGGTGAAAGTGAAGGTCAGAATAAATGGCTTTGGTCCCATTGGGCACCCGGTCACCAGGGCTGCTTTTAACTCTGGCAAAGTGGATATTGTCACCATCAATGACCCCATCATTGAACTCAAATACTCAGTATTACTCCACCCATGGCAAATTCCAGGGCACACTCAAGGCTGAGAACGGGAAGCTTGTCATCAGTGGAAATCCCATAACCATCTTCCAGGAGCAAGATCCCACCAAAATCAAATGGGGAGAGGCAGTTGCTGACTATGTTTTGGAGTCCACTGGCATCTTCACCACCATGGAGGATGCAGGGGCTCACCTACGGGGGGGTGCCAAAGGGGTCATCATCTCTGCCCTGTCTGCTGATGCCCCCATGTTGTGATGGGTCTGAACCACAAGAAGTATGAAAACAGCCTCACCATTGTCAGCAATGCCTCCTGCACTACCAACTGCTTGCCCCCTTGGTCAAGGTCATCCATGACAACTTCAGCATCATGGAGGGGCTCATGATCACAGTCCACGCCATCACTGCCACCCAGAAGACTGTAGATGGCTCCTCTGGAAAGATGTGGTGTGATGGCCACCGGGCTCTCCAGAACATCATTCCTGCCTCAACTGGTGCAGCCAAGGCTGTGGGCAAGTAATCCCTGAGCTAACGGTAAGCTCACTGGCATGGCCTTCCGTGTCCCCATTTCCAACATGTCAGTCATGGACCTCACCTGCTAAGAAGGCTGCCAAATACAATGACATCAAGAAGGTGGTGAAGCAGGCATCAGTGGGCCCCTGAAAGGGCATCCTGGGCTACACCAAGCACCAGGGTGTCTCCTCCAACTTCAATAGTGACACCTATTCTTCCACCTTTGATGCTGGGGCTGGCATTGCCCTCAATGATCACTTTGTCAAACTCATTGCCTGGTATGACAATGAATTTGGCTACAACAATAGGGTGGTAGACCTTATGGCCCACATGACTTCAAAGGAGTAAGAACCCCCAGACCACCCACCCCAGCCAGAGCATGAGAGGAACAGAGAGGCCCTCAGCTCCTGGGGTGTCCCTGTCTACTCAGTCCCCCAACTCACTGAGAATTTCCCCTCAACACAGTTTCCACACCAGACCCCCTAAAGAATGGGAGGGACCTAGGGAGCCCCACCTTGTCATGTAACATCAGTAAAGTTCCCTGTACTCAACCCCCCCAAAAACTCTTGATTTTCTTATGTAAAAAAATTACCAAAATGGTAGCTACCACATAGGGTTATTATGACATAATTTGTATATAAGGAGCTTAGGATAATAGTTGACTCCACAACCCCCATAATTATCATCATTGTTATTCTTTCTTTCTTTCTTTCTTTTTTTTTTTTTTTAGACACTCTTACTCAGTCCCCCTGGGGTTGAGTGCTGTAGCATCATAGCTCACAGCAACCTCAAACTCTCAGGCTCAAGTGATCCGCTTTATGTCAGCCTCGCAAATAGCTGGGACTACAGGTACCTGCCACAACGCCCAACTAGTTTTTCTATTTGTAGAGGCAGGGTCTCACTTTGCTCAAGCAGGTCTCAAATTCCTGAGCTCAGGCAACCCACCCACCTCAGCCTCCTTGAGTGCTAGGATTACAGGTGCGAGCCACCATGCCTGGCCCATCATTATTTGTATATGCTAAGATTTGAAACAGAATAGGTAGGACAATGATATATAGTAATCACTATAATGCACTTATAGGAATTTTTTTTCCTTTAGTTCATTCCTATACTCAGTACAAAGAATAATATCTAGCACAGAATATACTGAGTGAATATTTGCTAATAGTAGTACAACACTTTCTAAATGTATACAAAACATGCTTTTTGAGCTTCAGAATGAGCCAGTGATGTCAAAGCTAGATTATATGGGAGGACACCAGAGGCAGAGAGGTTTATTCAAAACACGTTGAAATAATAATCAAGTTAGAGAAATGTGTGAGCCATGATATTGAGGATAATGATGAAGAAGGTAGATCTAAAAATTAAGGAGAGAGAAATGGAATTTGACAACAGATGACATCTCTTTAAAAGTCAGCGGTTGGCTCAGCACCCATAGCACAGTGGTTAGGGCACTGGCCACATAAACTGAGGCTGCTGGGTTTGAGCCCAGCCTGGGCCAGCTAAAACAACAACGACAACTGCAACAAAAAGAATAGAAGGGCGGTTGTGGTGGGCACCTGTAGACCCAGCTACTGGGGAGGCTGAAGCAAGAAAATTGCTTAAGCCCAAGAGTTTGAGCTTGCTGTAAGCTATGACACCACGGCACTGTACCAAGGGTGACAAAGGGAAGACTCTGTCTCAAAAAAAAAAAAAAAGAATGTATTAAACTTTCCAACTTTGAAGACCAAGCCACCTTACACTTAACAATAGAGATGCTGTGTGCTTTCCTCTGATGCTTAGCCAAGATCCACAGCTGGTGTGATTTAATTTCACTAGGCTTAACACAGGTTAATGTTAAGGTATCATTACTACCTATTTTCCAACAGTAAATAGAGACTTTATTTTCGGCCAAGTTATTGCAAAAACTGCTTTTTTGAAATTTATCGCATGTGATTTAAGGGATTAAATTTATATGAATTACAACTTTCAGACATGTGTTTTCATTTATTTCCCATCCAACTCTTAAAATTGACTTTCTATTGCATTTTATAATATACACAGAATTTCTCTAGTGACAGTTAAGGTCTTTTCATTAATCTCAAAACTTGTTGAACGTGATTTGGATCCTGATAGAGTACTCACTACGTCCGTAGCCTCTCTACCCACTGGAGGAAGACTTCTGTATTTAGCAAGGGTTGCCCATGGCTAAAATACCAGAAAGGATTATAGTCATCTGTGTGGCATACATATTTCTTTTTATGCTGTTCTTTGTCTAAAATGTGATAGTCTAACCCCAGGTGGAATGATGTAAAATTATAATTTATAGCAAGTTGATTCTTTAGTGCTATCCCTATCGAAGAACCACAAACAGGAATCCAGCTGTTACACATGAAACAGCACTTTCTGAAAATATTTTGTTCCTCCCTCTCACCTTCAGATTCTTCCAAATACTTAGGATGTGTCAAAACCTTTCATTTCTTCTCCATTCAAAAATTCTTCCACCAAAACCACGCATAACCCCCAAATACTCCTCTATCTCACCTCTCTGGCCTCCCCCGCTGGGCTCAGATGTGTCTCAGGAGAGGCGTCTTGGGTTACACGCATTCTGCAAAAGAAAGGAGAGCCAGGAATTGATCTGGCTTGTACAAAAGGAGGTATAAAATAAAATACGTTTTAATGTATTAATATTCTTTCCTTCTATAAATACATTCTTAAGGTCTATGTAGTGGATGGCACTTTGTCAACTGCTATAAGAAAATAAAAGACAAAACTACCTTCCTCCTATATAAGTGTATAACCTAGGAAAACCTCCCTGTATTCAGGCTTCTAGAGCCACAGCTGCCCTGCAAATTTACCAAAAATGTGAACACTTAAATTACAGAAAATAGTCAAAACCAAAGGTCACAGAGATATAATAGGATTGGTCAAGTTTGGTGGTCAAAATAAATAACTTTCTTTACTGCTGTCTGGAAAAGACCTTAAAAAAAAAAAAAAGAGTCCTTCTGGTATCAAAGTCAAGAATCCCAAGAGAAATGGCAGGAAAATAAAAATGAAAATCAGAAAAGAGGGGAGAGAGCAGAAGGAGAGGCAGCAAGAGATATACCATACACAGAAGCAGACAGCTTTGACATTAAGCACTTTGGAGAGGACAGCAGAAACGGCCTTGAGAGAGAAGAATTATAGTGGAAGGAAGTTCAGGATCAGGGGCCAAATCCTCATCAGAGGAGACACAGTCCAGGTGCCCGCACATATGTCTACACAGTGTGAATAGTGGGACCATGCCACACCAAAGAGCTCTGTCCCAGCACGGCACGTTGTCATGCCAGAAAGCCAGCCCAGTGTTGCCAGATCTTCCCGTTATTTCAAGAGAAGCCAACAAATCTGATTTTATGTGAAATTTCTCAGTTTCTAAATATTGGCCCAACATTATAAAATACTGTACAGAATTAATAATGTACACTTAATGTTTAAAAACAAGAAAGCAGCACTGAATATAGTCTTTGAATAAATACATACTTAGTGAAATATGAATTGGAATGATAAATCTTCAAATCCAGTTGCTACCCCTGGAGAGAAAAAAGGGGAAAAGCACACAAAGGGCTTCTAGTGCATCCATAATGTTTTATTACTTCAGTAAAAATCTGTAATAAATACAGTGAAATGATAAGATTTGTTAGACTGGATAGCAGGTGCATGAGTTTTGGTCACAATATTTTATTTCCCTATTGATTTGCATGTTTGAAATATTTCACAATTAAAAACCAATAATACTTCATGGGACCAACGAAACATTTGTAGTGCATGTTAGGTCAGGCTTTGTGTAGCTTGCCTTTTTTTTTTTTTTTTTTTTGAGACAGAGTCTATGTTGCACAGCTCACAGCAACCTCAAACTCTTGGGCTTAAGCGATTCTCTTGATTCAGCCTCCAAGTAGTTGGGACTACAGGCGCCCGCCACAACGCCCAGATGTTTGTTGTTGTTGTTTTTGTCATTGTTTGGCAGGCCTGGGACGGGTTCAATCCTGCCAGCCCGGGCGTGTGTGGTGGGTGCCCTAAATGCTGAGCACAGGCGCCGAGCCTTTGTGTAGCATGCTTTAATGGATGTGACACCCATGCTCAGATCAGACCAGTCAGAACAGTTAGCCCTTTTGTTGTCCTCAGAGTAAGGCACAGGTGATCCAAGTGGTCTTCAACATAGATGTTGATTGCTAACGATTCTCATTAGAAAAATTGAGAGGAAGGTAGAGATATTCCCTTATACTCCTTGTCCCCCCGTTTACATAGCCTCTCCCATTATCAATATCCCCCACTACGGGTGTTAGGTCTGTCTGGATGGTTCCCCAGTTCCCAGCATCAAGAATGAGTACTGGTACTGACTTGAGCCAATGATGGAGTGATCACAAATAGAAATAAATCCCACACAGTTTATTACAGGAAAAAGAAAGAAGCTATAAAAATGAAAGTGAAGAAGGAAGCTGCACAAAGTGACATAAAGTGAAAATACATTCCAGAGAAAGAGGAACAGGTCAATCTCCGTGAGTGGAGAAAGACCCTGGTGTCTGCTGATGTGTTGCTTTTTATAAGCTCACTAGTTTGTCCTGCCTTCCTCCTGGTAGGATTGGTTGTCTTTTCCTGCCTTTTGGGGTGATTGACAGGTTGGAGTTAAATAATAGATTACATAACAGGTTACATAACAGGTTGGTTACATAACAGTTTCCATTTCTACACAGGCATCTTCACCAGAATTCTTCATGTAAACTCCACCCATTCATGCTAATTAGATGGTAATGAGCCCTAAGTTCAGGTAAAGGTGCTTAGGAACTCCGTATTATGTATATTCCCACTAGGGAACAGTTCCTAGTGCCAATTTGGTTCCTAACTGTAATTCAATTTCCCCAATTGCCATTAGCCACTTCCTTGCCACCTATTTACCCTTGCCAGACATAACAAAAGTGGTACATTTGTTACAATAGGTGAACCTACATCACATCATTATCCTCTGAAGTGATCTTCCTGTGTAGGATACTATAAAATAGCCCAAACTCATGGAATGTGAACACTAAACTAAGTTTTAAAATATTGTATTTTCATCAAAATGGCTGGAGTGAAATCGTATTTAGTGTATTACTTTAAAGAAACAAATTGTTCACCTACTGCCTACTGTGTGTAAGCTTTTTTTCATGGGAATATAAAAAGAGGAAAATACAACAATATTCTGACTCTCAAATGAGCTTAATATCTAATGGGGCAAACAGATGTGTAAACAAATAATTTGTTCTCTGAAGATAAGGAAATTTGTGATGTGTATAAGATTACTACATTGCCTTCAAAACTTCAAAAGTAGAACATTCACTTTATTGGGCCACAGGGTCTTATTTTAACCATTCTCTGATTGCCTCTGTCTTGGTAAAGAGACCCCTGAAGCTGGGAGAAAAAAGCAGAGTGGGTTGGAAGAACCAGTGCAAATTATTTAGATTTCATACAGGATCAATTTATAAAGAATTCTAAAAATGATACATTTTGAGAGAATATTCTTACCTTAAATCAATCCTCTATATCCACAAAAAATAAGCTTTTCCTTTCACATAGAGGTATTTTTTCTCTGATATTGTAAAGGATATCATTGTGACTTTCAGTTTGAGAACTGCACACAGGAATGAATTACTGAGTGAATTAATGAAATTTTATTTGTATAAAGGTAGGGCATTCAAGTGTAATTTTGTTATATGCATAACTATAGTCAGACCTTTTAAGATATTCATCACCCAATAACACATGCTGTACCCATTATGCAATTTCTCACCCCCACATTCCCTTGCCCTTCCAAGTTTGCATTGTTTATCGTTCCATACTGTCCGTCCAAGTGTTCCCATTATTTAGCTCCCACTTAAAGGGAGAACCTGAAGTATTTCGCTTTCTGTGTCTAACTTGTTTCACTTAAGATAATGTTCTCCGATTCCATCCATGTTGCTATAAAACACATGATTTCATTTTGAATGAAATTTTAATCTTCATAGCAAAGATAACATTGGATCCTAACATATTGCTTTAGAATGATTTTCACGAGCCTCTATGATTTAAAGAATTTCCTCTTACAATATAATAATAATAGCTACACACTCTGGACTGGAGACATTGTGCTAAGTATATTAGATAAATTACCTCAGTTGATCCTTGCCTATGTCTAATAATGTAGATCACAATATGAGCATTTTTAATAGATGAAGAGACTGAATTTCACAATGGTTGAGTAATTTAACAGAATCCTAATCTTGGTTTATCTGTAACATAGCCAGGATTCAAATCTGCTTTAGCTCTAAAGCCTTAAACTTACACTGTACTAAACTTCTATCTCTTTGCAAAGGCACTTCCTGTTTTACATTAAATATTTTAAACCAAATTTCATTAATTTAATTAAATTATTAAATGATTATTGATGTGCTAGGCAGTTCAATGCCGTATTAAACCAGGAGATAAGGCTATAAATAGCCAGGATCCTGTGCAATATCAAACTCCAGGGCTCAAGGGATTCTCCTACATCAGCCTCTTGAGTAGCTGGGACTATAGCACACACCAACACACCTGGCTAATATTTTCTATTTTTTGCAGAGAGGGGTCTCACTATGCTGCCCAGGCTTACCTTGAACTCCTGGTCTCAAGCAATCCTCTTGTCTCAGCCTCCCAAAGAGCTAGGATTATAGGTGTGAACCACCACACTCAGTGGAATTTTCCTTCTAAAAACAACAAAATTTTCAGGGAGCTATTTTGAGTTTAGAGACAAATTATTTCATACGTGCCTCTATATTATAAAAGTTAGTTCCAAAACTACATTTATGCACCTTTAACAATACTCAGTGAACCACAGTCACTATTAATTTGTGCTTTTAAAAAGTGATAAAGTTACTATTAATTTGAATAACCAATATAAATAATGTATTCTTTTAGTTCCCAAATCAAGTAAAAGCTACATGACAATTCAGGGTTTATTAAGCAAATGGAGCAGTTAATTCAGTTATTTAGTAAATAATTTTTAAGTCAATTCTTCCTCAGGTACAAAGGATAGTGGTATATACAAGCAATTCAAGAAAATACACAAGGCCAGGTAATATTGTCGATCTTTGAAATATATTTCAATAGATGAACCAATACTGTTTCATGTTTGTTACATTAAATTTTCAAAAATCACATGAAAGTAAATTTTAAAAAATATATTATTTTCTGGGATGTTTTCAAGTCACCAGTTATTTGCATGTTGACAGTTGTAGCAGGCTTGCTGTTTAGTGTTCCTGTGGCAGAACTGTTACAGTAGACTAGCCATTGTCTTACCCAGCTGTCTTCATAAAGAAAGAGCATTATTGTTCATCTCGTGTGGAAATGTGTGGTCTATCTTCTATTTCCCTTAGAGATTGCATGAATTTAATTCTGCATATGAAATACTTGGCATACATGATTAAAAAAAGACTTGTAGACATTGAACACTGTCAGTAAAAAGATTTTCTTTTTTGGTTGACACAAACTAATTTGAAAACAGTAGAAAGAATGTTGACTATGAGGTAAAAAGCAGCAGCTCAGGAACCCAAACGGTTGGTCCATCTATTGAAAGAATTAGAGATTTGTTCTTTCAAATAAGCTCTTAACCAATGGAATGCTGGCTGATGACAAAGTTAGAGTAAGAAAGGGTTTAACTTATAAAAATGGGCTCAGTGCCCGTAGCACAGAGGTTTCGGCACCAGCCAGGTACCCTGAGGGTGGCATGTTGGAACCCAACCCCGAGACAGCTAAACAACTGAAACAAAAAAATAGCTAATTGTTGTGGTGGGCTCCTGTAGTCCCAGCTACTTGGGAGGCTGAGGCAAGAGAATCACTTAAGCCTGAGAGTTCGAGGTTGCTGTGAGCTGTGACACAACAGCACTCTGCCCAGGGCAACATAGTGAGACTCTGTCTCAAAAAAATTAATTAATTAATTTAAAAAATGAATTTTCCTTTTAAATAGACATTATGTGTGCAAGTTGCAAAAAATTATAGGTAGAAAGTGTATAGGGTGAAAATTCCATCTCCTTCCCACCCTTATCTTCCAGCTACCTCGTTCTCTTTCCTGAAAGTAAGGACTATTCCCCACCCTGTTCTCGTATTCTTCAAGCGATACTCTATGTATATGCACCTGTGTTCATATTTTAATACTGATGGCGATATATTATGCATAGTGACCCAAAGCCCAATTTTTTTACATAACTAATGTCTTGAAAAAGGTTTCATGGAGTCCTATGCTTTTAACTTTTTTTCCTTAAGTGTGTAACTTAAGGTTTCACTTTTTATCATGGGTGTTCTTAACAGAAAATGCTTCCCAATTTGAAACACAAATCTTTCATAACCATACTTCTGAGATCTCAAGAATTTTGTTTTTAATTGCTACTTTTGGGTCTATCAGTAAAGCCCTAATTAGATATAAATAGGAGGAGAGAGCCAAGTTTTATTGAAAAACTATCACTTTATTAGTAAATTAGACAAGCACAATCTGTTATCTGAACTTAGCAGGTGAGAAAACTAAGCCCCAGAAAAGAGAAACAACTTTAACAATTGTTTCCCAGTGAATAAGTGGGTATATAATCAATTATAATGTTCTTTCCATTATCCTATTGTTTGAAGAAGTACTTTATGGGGGGGAAGGGTTTGAAATTTTTAACATTCCTGATTGACAGATTAAGATGGTATAATGATGCAATTATTCAGTAATGGCACCAATTCTAAATAAAAACTTCAAAATCTAGGAGAGTATTGCTCCCTTCAAATAAGTCACATTAGGTGCTATGTTATTATTTTAAGTATTACCTCAAGTATTTAAAATCTTTTCTTTCAGAATTGTCATTCAAACTGGAGTCACACTCTTAAATATCCTCAATGGTGAGTTGTTTTGTTTTGTTTTCAGGTTTGTATTTACCTTTTAGAAAATTGGAGTGGCTCAGATTTTAAGGACCGGCCCAAAGTTGTAAAGCAAACTGTAGTGAATAAAATGGATAATCAAGCTATCATTTGTGCTGCACACAATCCCACAAATGTCTTAGAATTTCTACATTACAAGCCTGACTGTTTGACCTTGTCAGCATGGGCAATACCATTTATGTTGAATAAACCAGCTAGTTAATCTTAAATCACATTCCTAGCTGCAAGGGAATCTGGGAAGCATACGTATTAGTTTTCCAGCCTATACAGTGTAGGAAAATGGAGTAGATGTTAAGCACCAACCCCCCATATCTACTAGAGATTGTTCATAAAATTCTTCCTTGAGTTCAGAAATTAGCAGTAGATTTATTAAATCACTTAACGTCCTGTACCTCAGTTATCTTATCCATATAAAACTAAAGTTTCATGTGATCTCCAAGATACACTTCAGATTTAAAATTCTGAATTTTTAATCATTTTTAACCATGTTTAAGTTTAAACACACAAATATATTTTTCTACATGTATATATTCCCACAGTAGTCTACACTTTCCTGAGAAAAGATATTGGATAGCAATTCTAAAGCATTTCTATGCTAACACTGGTGTTAATGTAGTTGACACTGTTCTAGCACCTTCAATTGGCTGAAGTCTAAAAAGGTGCTGAGAGTTTATTCACTCTTTAAAAGAAGAGAATTTATATAGGGTCATGGTGTGTGTGTGTGTGCACCCAGGTGTGTAAATGTTTTATGCATGTAAACTCATTCAGTCAGCTAAATTTTCTCATGACTAAATAAATTCCTCATGACTAGGTAAAAGCAAACTGGCATAAATTCCATACAAATAGTAGAGACTCACAATGAATTGGACTCTTACTTGATGTTTTCTGCAGTTTTGAATTCTTATATCTGCTCCCTATATTTCTTTTTTTCTAAAACAAATCAGGGATATTAAACTCTGCAAGACTAAGATTTTCATATCTAAAAAATAAATAGCAGGTTGTAGATATGCCTTGCCATGTTAAGTAACTACTATAAGAGTAGAAGCTATTATTAGTAGCGTTGTAATTAATTATATATAAATTGGTTAATTACTTATAATTTTATCACTAATTTTATTTTTATACTAGGCTGGGACCTTTGCATATAATTCACTTCCTTAACATTTAGAATATTATCTGTTTATAAGGACTAGTGTTTGACTTAATAGATTTGTAAAAATGGCCCCAAATTATTCTACTGCCCACATCCAAGTTTCTTCATGATGTGATTTTTTAGCTTCTCCCATTAACAGGTAGAGTCTCTTTTCCTGCTACCACAATCTATGTTAGCCTTGTGACTTATTTTGGTTAATAGAATGTTGCAAAAGCAATGCGTGGAAGTTTGAAGTTTGAAAGTCAAGAGTCCTGGCATACTCCACCAGCTCTGTCGTAAATTTGTTGAATGACTATGTACACAAGTCTCACCTAGCCTGCTAGGGATCAGAAATATGATGAGAGCCAAGACAACTTAGCCAACAACCAGCCATCCTGCTCAACCTGTCCGCTAATCAGGCTGATATGAGTTAGCCCAACTGAAACCAGAACCACCAGCTCAGACCAGCCCACATTACTGATCCCCAGAATTATGAATTAAATAAATGGTTATTATTTTAAAGACTGAGCGTGGGGTGGTTTATTATATAGTTAACTACCATTATCAGTTAACTTCATTTAAATTTCCTAACTTCTTCAAAATTATGGATTACTTCCTTTTAAGAATAGCTCTTACTTTTTATTTTTCTGTTCAAAATTAATCTATGTGGCTCAGTGCCTGTAGCTCAGTGAGTAGGGCACTGGCCACATATACCGAAGCTGGCGGGTTCAAGCCCGGCCAGGGCCTGCTAAACAGTGACAACTGCAACCAAAAATAGCCAGGCGTTGTGACAGGCGCTTGTAATCCCAGCTACTCATGAGGTTGAAGCAAGAGAATCACTTAAGCCCAAGAGTTTGAGGTTGCTGTGAGCTGTGACACCACAGCACTCTACCAAGGGCGACATAGTAAGAATTTGTCTCAAAAAAACAAACAAACAAAATTAATCTATGTTAGTTACAGAATATTTGAATAATACCAAAATTCAGAAAGAGGAATAAAAAAATAGTATATAATATACTACTGTAAGATAACTCCTAATAAAATTTTATTATAATCTTTCTAGTCCATTTTCTAAATACAGACACAGTTTTAGATAATTTGATATATCCTCTCTCTGAATAAACTTTTTATTTTAAAACATCCTTCAACACTTTTCCATGTAATTGATATCCTACAATTTTCTTAGTATTCTATTGTATGTATATAACTTTAAAGTACTGTCAATTTAAAAAATCAATTTCAATTGATATTATGAATAATGACATAATAAACATATTTACACATTAACATTCCCATAACAGCATACATAGCAGTACCTATTTCACTGAAACCTAGCCAATACTATATATTTATATTGAAAATAGACACTAACTTTGCTGTCCTGATAAGTGAAAAATATTAATTATGCATGTATATCATGAATTAGAATCCAATACTTAAGATTTTAAAATAAAATCTACAGAGAAACATCCAAATCTTAAGTGTACCATCCTGTAAGTTTTCAACATGTAATTCAAACCTACACCAAACCCAGAACTGCCCTTCATTTCCTTCTCATTCAATATTCCCCCCCCCCTCTTCAAAAGCAACCACTTTTCTAAATTTTTTTCCCATAGAATAGTTCTGTCTGTTCTAGGACTTTATGGAACATTATATCATATACAGTCTTTTGTTTAAAACTTCTTTCACTTAGCATAAAATTTTAGAAATTCATCGATACTGTTGCACCTATGAGTAGTTTCTTCCATTTTCTCTCTTTCTTTCTATTTTTTTTTTTTTTTTTGCAGTTTTGGCCGGGACTGGGCTTGAACCCCTCACCCTCGGTATATGGGGCTGGTGCCTTATTCCTTGAGCCACACGTGCTGCCCTCTTCCATTTTCTCGTTGAATCGTATTCCATTGAGTGAATGTATCGCAGAAAGTCTCACCGTTCTTACGTCGATCAGCACTTGGGCTGTTTCCAGTTTGGGGCCATTGCAAATAAAACCATTATAAACATTCTTATACAATTGTCTTTTTGTGGACATATGCTTTTATTTCTCTTACGTAACACCTAGGAATGAAATTATTAGGCTATGGCATAGATGTGTGTTTAGTTTATAAAAAACTGCAAAGACTTTTTCCAACGTGATTGCACAATATTATAGTCCCATCAAGAGTGCGTAAGAATTGTAGTTACTCACATGCTTGCCATATTTTGGCACTGTCAGTATTTTTAATATTAGCCATTGTGGAGCCAGTCTACTTTCTAAATAATTAACTTCTGGACTAGTTAATATAGTCATTCATATATAGCTCAAACTTTTAAAGGTGGTAAAGACTATAAGTAAAAGTCAGTCTCTGTCCTAGCCATTACCTTACCACCCAGTTTCCTATGTATCCTTCCAGAGATAGTCTATGCACATTAAAGTACATATGAGTATAATATAAATCTTTTTAAAGATATTTTCACACAAAATAGTATCCCTTTTTGACCTAACAGTTCAGTTATTATTTCAGTTATATATCTTTGTATATAGTGTTTAATCGGTTGGTTCTCTGTTTCTCTCTCTCTTTTTTTTTCCTTTTGAGACAGAGTCTCACTGTCTCCCTAGTTAGAGTGCCATGGCATCATCATAACTCACTTACAGCAACCTCAAACTCCTGGGCTCAAGTGATCCTTATCCCTCAGCCTCGTGAGTAGTTGGAACTACAGATACTGGCCACAACACCTGGCTAATTTTTCTTTCTTTCTTACTTTCTTTTTTTTGAGACAGAGTCTCACTTTCTTGCCCCAGGTAGCATGCCGAGGCATCATAGCTCACAGCAACCTCAAACTCTTGCCTCAACCTTCCATCTGGAACTACAGGCGCTGACCACAATGCCCAACTATTTTTTGGAGACGAGGTCTTGCTCTTGCTCAGACTGGTCTGGAACTTGTGAGCTCAAGCAATCTGCCTGCCTCTCCCTCCCAGAGTGCTGGGATTACAGGCGTGAGCCATGGCGCCTGGCCCAACTTTTCTACTTTTTAGTAGAGATAGGGTCTTGCTCTTGCTCAGGCTGGTCTCCAATTCCTGAACTCAAGAAATCCTCCTGCCTCAAGCTTCCCACAGTGCTAGGATTATAGGCACGATCAACCATGCCTGGCCTGTCCTGTTTCTCTTTATTTAGTTAGCTCCTAGTCTTTTGTTGTTATAAAATGATTTTCTACACGTGCATGTATAAAATTTTACATGTGCAAGTGTACCTATAGTGTAAACACCTTAAAAAATCAGATTGGCACCTGGCTAGGCTGTAGTTTCCAATGATTTAATCAAACTCTAATCTAGGTATTGCTGTGAAAGTTATTTTGTAGATGTGGTTAATACCTACAAATGGTTGACTTTCAACAAAGATTACCCTTGACAATGTGGATGAGTCTCATCCAATTAGTTAAAGGTTTTAAGAACAAACACTGAAGCTTTCAGAAAAGAGAGAAATTCTTCCCTACGATTGCAGCATTAATTCCTGCCTGAGTTTTCAGCCTGCTCTGCTGGTTTGCCCTACATATTTTAGATTTGCCAGCCCCCACAATCATATGCACCAATTCCTCAAAATAAAATTCTTTATACATTATCCTATTGGGTCTATTTCTCTGGAGAAAACTGACTGAAAACAGTGAGTTGAAGAGGAATGAGTATTTTAGATATTTATGGATATTGCCAAATAGTCATCTAGAGGACAATTTATATGCCACAAATAATATTTAAAAGTGTCTCTTTCCTTATACTTTCAACAACATAGTGTGATATCAAACTTTCTTCTTTCTCATAAGTTTGGCAGTAACTTATTTTAATTTCTTTTTCTTTATAAACAGCATCTTGCTCTGTCACCCAGGAGTTTGAGGCTATAGTGGCACCATCATAGCTCGCTGCAGCCTCAAACTCTTGGGTTTAAGTGATCCTCCTTCCTCAGCCTCCTGAGTAGCTGGGACTATAGGAATACATCATCAGGCCTGGCTATTTTTTATTTTTTTATTAGAGATGGGGAGCGGGCTCTTGCTACTTTGCCCCGGCTGGTCTTGAACGCCTGGCCTCAAGCAATTCTCCCACCTCGGCCTCCTGAGTCACTGGGATTACAGACATGAACCTCCATGCCTGGCAAATTTTAATTTACATTTCCATCCTTTAAATAGTTTAATGTTTTAGTCTTCTAGAATATACTATTTCATTTGATAGGAGATAGGAATGTAATTTTATTTTTCCCATAGTAGACAATATCATCTGTATCAAAGTCCATAAACTTAGCAAATCATATCTTTTGTCTCTATAAAATGCCACCATTGTCATGTATCAAAGATATATGTATAAATATTTAGGATTCTTCTTCATACACATATTTCAGGGTCAAAGCACATGAATACCTTCATGGTATAAATCTCATTTATTGAGCATATTTTTTATTCATATTATTTATTAAAACAATTTAATCATATTGTTTATTCCCCACTAGTTTGAAATGCTCTGTTTATCATGTATTAAATTATCATATATGTGTGATTCTCTATTTTCCATTGTGTTCTCTGCTTTTGCCCTCCCTATTCCTATTTGATTACTGCAATGTTTTAATTTTCTTTTCTTTTCTGTACATACAATTAATGGTAAACCAAGATCTCAATTTTTCTTCAAAATTTTCCTATTTTTGCTTATAAATGAATTATAGGTTAGTTTTATTTCTTCTAAAAATTTAGGTTTCAGTTGAATGTCACTAATTAATTAAACTATGAAAAATTGGCATATTTATAGTGCTAGGTTTTTACCCAGTTTTCACCATTCTTTTGAGCAAGTTTATTTCTCTTAAAAAAAACAGATCATTTGTAAATAATGACAAATTTACATCATCATTTTAAGTATTTATCATATTTATTTATTAGAGACAGTCTCACTTTGTCACCCTTGGTAGAGTGCTATGGTGTTATAGCTCACAGCAACCTCCACAGCAACTCTTGGGCTTAAGCGATTCTCTTGCTTCAGCCTCCCAATATCACATTTATTTTGGTTTGGGGATTAATTGCATGAACTAACTCTGAAAAGATGACAGTAAATAATAGTAACAATTGATTGCATTGGCACCTTGTTTATGATTTAATAGGAATGTGTCTAATTTTTATACAAGCATAATGCTAGCTGTCAGTTATGCATAAATGTAGGTATGTTTGGAGATGGGGAAAGACTTTTTTCTTTCCATTTTTTTTTTTTTGAGACAGAGCCTCAGGCCGTCACCCTGGATTGAGTGCCATGGCTTCACAGCTCACAGCCACCTCCAATTCCTGGGCTCAAGCAAGGCTCTTGCCTCTGCCTCCCAAGTAGCTGGGACTGCAGGCGCCCGCCACAACGCCCGGCCCATTTTTTGGTTGCAGCCAACATTGTTGTTTGGCGTGCCTGGGCTGGATTTGAACCCACCAGCTCAGGTGTAGGTGGCTGGCACCTTAGCTGCTTGAGCCACAGGCGCTGAGCCTTTTCTTTCCATTTTTATTTTACTGATGCTGACTTCTATATCCAGCTCCATCTAATGTTTCTTACACGCAAAACAGAGGATCAGAGAAGCAAGGCAGATTTTTTAAAGTTTATATATATTGTTTAAGCCCATTTGCAAATACAGTGCTTCTTTTGTCACTTAAAAATTACCTAGAGTGCTTAATGAAACACATATTCTTATGCAAATGCCCCCCACCAAAATTCTGATTCATTAGATCTGCAGTGGGACCCAAGATGTGCATTTCAGATGATGCTGCTGCTACTGGTCTATAAAACACATTTTAAAGAGCGCTGTGTGAATTAACAGGTGACTGGTTCAGGTGCTTTTGAGCAAGCAGACCCAGCCTGTCTCTGACTCGTCATCTGTGCTCTCCTCAGTTCACCTCAGCTGTTTCTCCTACATTTTATCAAAATCCTCTGTCCCAGTGGATCTAGCAATAGCACACATTGTTCTACCATTAATTAGCATTTATATTACACACACATGCCTTTTTCATGTTAATTTCTTACGCAAAAGCCTTTTGATCAACAGTAGTAGAATCTTCTCAGCAGTTCCAAAGGCTGATAATATTTAAGCAGGAAGCCAATACCGCGGGGATCTCTTTCCATATGCCTTCTCTTCTTTCCCAATAATAAAATATTTGGCTGAGTCTTTTCCCAATAATAAAATATTTGAAAGTCAGACACAAACAGAACATTTCTGAGCCCCCCTTTAAGCTAAGATTAAGTCTGTAGTCAATGAGATTTAGGAGGACATGTGCTATGTCACTTTCTAGGAACCTTCCCTAACAGACAGCTCCCAAACACCCTCTTTCTCCCCTTTACCCTTTCTTCCATTTGGTAGCCTGGAATGAGGCTACCACATAATCATAAAGGAAGCACAGGTCTCTCTCACAGTGGAACGCCTTGCCCTGGACCAGCTGCTCAGAGCTCTACAAGAAATGAAGTACTAATTTCTGTACTATTTAAGTGATTGTTAGTTTGGGTGGTCTGGCATTTGCAGATGAACCTAGTCTTCACTAAATCATTGTGGCAATTAGAAGTAGTGTTCTAAATAGGTTTAGCAAAGGAATGCTTTCCTCCAATTTAATGAACTCTAACTATCTCAAGTTTGTGGTTGCAGGATTGTAAACACTTGGTTGCCTCTCCTGATTCCACCAGCGTCCTCATACAGCTAATTTACCAAGACATGCTCTCATAAACATACTAGTTTAGTACCTTCTGTTTCTATTGCCATATAATACATAATACGCCTGAGTACATAATTATATAATTATATGCTTATAAACCCTCTAAGCAGATACATTTTGCACTTATTATTAACTTAAAAAATTTCTCTTCTGATAGGTATTACTCATCATTTCCACATCTGGTACATGATTCTTTTTAAATTTCTTCCCTTACCAAAAAAAAAAAGCCTCTATCTCTATTTCTTCCTCTGGATCAACCCTCCCGTAACAAATAACTGATAAGCAATTGACTTACATTTACAGGTGTATCTCCATATATTTTAAGTTCAATCTCATCTTATCCTCTCTAAATTTTTTTACTATTTGTGATTGTTAGATTACACATTGACCAAGAAATAATATCTAAAAGAAATGAGTTAATGAGTTCTCATAGGGTATAAATATTTGTGTCTGTGTTGTCAGAAATTACAGGCTTTAGGTTACAATTTTACCTGATGAGAAGCTTTGAAAAGAGAAAAATCTGTAGGTATACATACTTAAATGCTATGTTGAAACTGTTCTTACTTTCTCTTTTCATTAGTAGCCACAAAGCTACTATGACCAAAGAACTCGATTGGAAATTAGCCAGGGGTAGTAGTGATCTTATTTAGGTTTAAACACATCTATATGCTCTGTGTCTTGTTAACATTACAGTCTACTATTTATTTTTCCTGCCTGTTTTATGTTTAATGGTAAGCACAAGTGGATTTTTATGATACTCAACAGTTTATATATTAAGTTTTGCTGTGTCTCCTAAAACTAAACTGTTTATACGTGAAGCTTGAGTGACCAGATGTCGTATTAGTCTCACTCATTGTAAGAAAATATGCCTGATCACCTAGGATATTAAATGTGTCAGTCGTATGCTAAGGCTACTCACATCAGCATAAGAAAGCTGATTTGGTCTTCCCAACTCTGCCTTCAGTGACTTCAGATTATTAGCTTGAAATCAGCCAGAGTGGGAGTATTTACACCACAGAAATGGGCAAATACCACAAATCAAACCTCTTTTCTCACCATGGTAGAGCTGATGTTAAAACATTTACCAGCACACTGTTAAAGATATGTGTTTCAAGAAATTTAATTTGCTCACTTAAGCCATAAATGAACTCATCAGATTTGTTTTTTTTTTTTTAAATTAAATCATAGCTGTGTACATTAATGCAATCATGGGGTACAATGTGCTGGTTTTATATACAATCAGACATGTTTTCATCAAACTGGTTAACATAGCCTTCATGGCATTTTCTTAGTTATTGTGTTAAGACATTTGTATTCTACACCTAGTAAGTTTCACATGTACCCTTGTAATTTGCACCATAGGTGTGGTCCCACCAATTACTCACCCTCCACCCATCCTCCCGCCTCCCCCTTCCCTCTCCCTTTCCCCCTTCTTCTTGAGCTATAATTGGGTTATAGCCTTCATAAGAAAGCTATAAATTGGTTTCATAGTAAGACTGAGTACATTGGATACTTTTTCTTCCATTCTTGAGATACTTTGCTAAGAAGAATATGTTCCAGCTCCATC